>JZKD02S1821929.1:79042-92986 GCA_000966675.3 Picea glauca
GCGATAGGTTCTCCTAGAAAGAGGGAGTGGACTATGAGGAGACATTTTCTCCAATCACTAGGTACACTTCCATTATATAAATTATATCTTTAGCTTCATTTAGAGGGATGGATGATACATCAATTGGATGTGAATAAAACTTTCTTTAATGGGATCATTAAGTAGGAAGTGTACATAGAGAAACCTTAGGGATTTGAGGTAAATCGAAGGAGACCCAAGTTTGTAGGCTTAATAAAGTCTTGTATGGACTCATGCATACATCAAGAGAATGACATTCCGTGATCGATGGATATTCGTTGAGTATAGGTTTCACCAAAAGTGAAACAGATCCTAACTTATATTATATATTTGTTGGGATTGATGTTCTTATTTTGGTGTTATGTGTAGATGACATGTTTCTTATAGGTGTAGAGAAGCTCATTGCAGGGTGCAAAGCATAGATGGAAGTTGAGTTCGAGATGAAGGACATCGACATGATGCATTACTTCTTGTTTTTGGAGGTTTGGAAGAAAACATGGGAGATATTCCTTGGGAAAGGTAACTATGTAGTTGAGATCCTAAAGATATTTAGGATGGAGGACTGCAAACCTATGACCACATCCATGATCACCAATTTGAAGAAGATGGAAACGTCATATTCAGATTTGGTGGATTCCACATTGTACAAGTAGCTGATAGGTTCCTTAATGTATTTGATCAACAATAGACTGATTATATGTTTTGTAGTGAACACCTTGAGTCGGTTCATGGTGGAGCTGAGGCAGGAGCATTGGGTAGAAGCAAAATATGTGCTCAAATATTTGAGGGGTAGAGTGGATTATGGTGTGAGATATATTGGATATGGTGAAGTGAAGTTGTAGGGGTATATAGACTCAAATTTGGCATGTAGTGCAATAGAGAGGAAGAACACCTCAGGGTGTCGCTTTAGCTTGGGATCAACAATGATATCCTGGTTCAGTTGGAAGTAGATTTTTTTGGAACTTAACTTAGAAAAGGAAGAGTATATGGCAATTAGTACAATGAGTTGTGGGGCCATTTTACTTTGCAAGTTGCTTGCAGGTTTATTTGATCAAGAGTTGGATCCCACATTGATCTACTTTGATAAAGAGAGTTGTATCAAAATATTTGAGATCTAGTGTTTCATGAGAGGTCCAAGCACATAGAGATCATATATCACTTCATTCGAGACATGATTCAGAAGGGAGTAGTGCTCCAATATATTCCCACTGATCAATAAGTAGCTGATATTCTGACCAATCCCTTAACAAAAGGAAAGTTTGAAGCATTTTGAGACAGACTTAGATTGGTGCAAAATTCCTTCCTTGCTAAGAGGGAGTGTTGAGAAATGTAGCTCTAGCAGGAGCTTCTTGCACATGTTAGGTGTGAACGTATGATAAGTAGTTCGAGATTACTTCTTAGTGGCCACATAGGAAAAGTGGGAAATAATACCATCTTGTAATTTCACTTAAATAAATAAAAGTGAAAGTCAAATTTCCCATGTTCTCCTAGTCTTAGAAATCTAAATGAAATATTCTAGAATATTAGTGACTTGGATTTTTTCTAATCTTAGTCATACACCTCATTGTTGAGATAAGGTGGTTGCTAGGATTAAGGAGATTAGTTGCTAATATTTGAGAAATTAGTTGCTAGGATTGAAGAGATTAGTTATCTTTCTCAAATCATAAATAGGACAAGATGGGAGAAGTTGGAACACACATGGGAACACTTGAGAGGTAGATACCAAGAGAAGAAGGATATTGCATCTGAGAGGAGAGAGTGCATATCTGTTGTAGTGGACAACAAGAGGGAATCCATACAACAACAATGTCGTATAGTTGTGCAACAATAGTTGTTTCCTTATTTCTTTAATAGAGTCATTCTTATATTTCATCAGGTTATACTTCTCTGTTATGTAGTGTTTTTTTTACCGTACAACTGCTAAGTTACAACAAACTAAGTAGGTATCTTGCAAGCTTTGATGATTGGAATGATAAGCTAATTTGAAGGGGAAAATCATTGCACATGTGTGTTATTCATTTATTGCTTCTGTTGTTCATTTTCCAACTATATGTGTGATTGTTGCATGTTTAAAAATATTCATTTATGTGATTAAATAAGTTCATGTTTGATTTATTTAATTAATAAAAACATAGGACATCAATCATCAAGGGCTTTTGGAAAATTCACATTTTAGACCTCAAATTTTCGCTAATGCTTATTTGGTGTAACTTCATTTCTCCTTCAAGGGATGTATGGTGCACATTTCTCTCTAGTTTATGCAACTTACATTGATGAGTCCTTGAGAACTCAAAATAATAGCTCAATTTTTGTTTCTCAGTTATCATTTAAGGCAATGTAAATCAAATTTGAAGGAATAATACATATGCCATCTCTGAATTCATATGGAGTAAAATCAATCATCTTTGAGAATATTTCTTTTCCATTTTTCTCACAGGGATTCACCTTTAGTACGTAATATTTGAATCAAAAGAAAAGAAATCAACAAAGTATCCAACATACCTTCTCTTCTCATCATCCAACAAACTACGATCCAACTCTTCAATCTATGGAGTTTTATCTTATCCCAACAAAATATTGAATGGTGATAAATATTTGTGGACATACCCTAGGATACCATGGATATGTGCTTCTATGATACATGGTTCATGTATTTTGGTAGGTTTTGACATCAATTTTCATGGTTATATAACATACTTTTTATCCTTATTTGCAATGGTTTCAAATTTCATATTCTTTATTGTCCGAGTTTGGCACACATCTATTGGGTTTTCATAATATTAAAAAAAAATGGAGGCCATTGTTCTTTTAAGGGGGAATAATTGATATGATCCCATGCACAAAAAAACATGCCAATTAGAAAATAATATACACAATCACGGGATGTTCGTGGATCCCATACATCAACAAGCACTCCACGCAAGCATGCATGTTAATGGAGCCCAAGGGAGCCCAAGGACATTGAATTGGAAGTGAAATGGGGGCGTTCTTGAACACTATGGGATAGTTACCTAATGAATTCTTGCTTGTGACCATTTAAAACTTTAAAAGAGTAGAGGCAGTACAAAATAGGGGGACTGCCAGGGGAACGCAAGTGGTGAGCTTGTTTCCCACAAGGAATATTCAATGCCATTGTGCATAATCGACTGAACGAAAGGGGTGAGCTTGTTTCTCACAAGGAATATTCAATGCCATTGTGCATAATCCACTGATTGTACATGTAAGTTTGTCCACTGATTGTGCATGTAAGTTTGTGACTTGAAGCAAAATCCATATTACAATAAATTGCAATCATTTTAACTAGTCTATTATCATTCTAGATTTCTTATACCTAAGAGTCATTAGGGAAAATTTGAGGTTTAAAATGGGTCTCCTAAGGAGAATTATAAAATAATAAAATAAGAATTATGAATTTTAAAAGGGAAAGGAAGAGAATTTTTTTTTTTTTTTAAATCATATTTTTGATTTATCTCCTTATAGGTTTACTCAAATTTCAAGTGTGGGCATTTGTTGGATGTGGAATTAAATTCTGCATCCAACGAATATCCACTCCACATACTTTTGATAGACACGCAGTGAGATAAATTGGAAATACATTAAAAAAAATAAAAATAAAAATAACATGTTTGAGTAAACTTATAAGGAGATGAGTAAAAAATATGATTATAAAAAGTTGTTTTCTTCCTTTTCCTCCAAAACAATTTATCCTTATGGTTTAGATCATTATCTTGAATCCTATTGGTTCTTTTAAAATTGATTTTGATAGTACATTTTTTTTGTTTTGAGGCTCATTTTTTACCTCAAAATTTCCCGAATGTATATAGTTATAAGTTTCATGTTTGTTGAAAAGGATGTGTCTGTGTTTTGCTTGGATTTATTTTTTTGTGTTGGATTGAGATGATTGCATACATTTAAGAAGGATTGGATCCTTGCATTTAAATTGTTGTGCGTGAAAGGTATTTTTTGATCAATTGGATCTAGTATCTCAGTGGGTGGCAAGAAGGTTATATGCAATCCTATTTGTTGTACATTTTTCTACTACAATGACAACATTCCATCTCTAAGAGGTTTACACCATGAGTGTCACCATTCATGATTCAAAGTATGTGAATTTTTTTTAATGATTAGCTATAACATTTAACTACCTTTCTTCTTTCCACCACCAAATGTAGGGACACTAAACAAAAACCTACTTTCTACTAGTTGCAACACACATGCATGCAAAGAACTGTATATGATAACAACTCCAATGAATGTTGATTGCACCAATTATGGAGTTCTTTATTTTGTTGTATTGTAGGGACGCTAAACAAAAACCTACTTTCTACTAGTTGCAACACACATGCATGCAAAGAAATGTATATGATAACAACTCCAGTGAATGTTGATTGCACCAATTATGGAGTTCTTTATTTTGTTGTTTTTGTTCAATTGAATTTATAGAGTTCTCATGAAAATGTGTTCAATGTAAAAGAGAAAAATATATTAAAAAATATTTAAGTTTTATAGTGTCATTTCTTTTCTTACAAAAACTGACGAGTATGAAAGTAATGAATAAAAAAAAAGATTAGTGTAGTTTATCAATATCAATTATATACATCAAGATAGAGAATTGGATTGAAATTTTAACATAATTGGGAAAATTTAGAGTATTAAATGATGGGCATCGGTTGGGAAAATGTGGACAATTGAATGATGGACATCAATTAAATTATCATCATAGGAAAACATATGCAAGTGAAAGATCGATTTATATTTCAACTTTATAATTAGTCTTTTATTGGTTGAAAATAGAGAATTAATATTTATATAAACATTTATAAACATAGTCTCCACTTATCAATGAAGTGGTTTATAGTTGAAGAAAGAGAACAAATTATATAACATATGTTTTAATGCAAAAGTAATAACAAAGTAATTGAAAATGCCAATGACATCATTTGAAGTCATATCTTAGAAAAGCACAAAATAACTGACTAGGATAGGGAGAAGAGGTTGACTGTCAATAATAACTTTAAAAAATAAGTATATCTTAACTAGGATAGGGAGAAGAGGTCGACTGTCAATAATAACTTTAAAAAATAAGTATATCTTAACTTGGTTGGAAAATAGACATCCTATGATYTCAATAACATGATCTTGTATCTTCATTGACAACAATCAAAGGAATTTCAAKAAAATGAAAGTAGCATGTTTGTTGATAATGATAATAGCCACAATGTTAATGAGTGAAAYGTATTAGTAGACATTAAATCAAAATGTTTATCCTACTAGTAACATCTAAATAATGATGCTTGATGGAGATGCATTGTTATTACAATAAAATTCTATGAGTTTGGATTTATAATGCTAAATTACACTCTTCACAAACCTATTGAAAGAAGTCAATCTAGAAGCACAAGCTTTAAACAATGGTGCTTGATGGAGATACATTGTTCTTACAACACAATTCCAAGAGATTGGATTTACGACTGAGGCCCTTTACTTAGCATTTAGTGCCTCCTCTAGAAAGTTTAGTTTTACCTTGGCTCTTCTCTCCACAAAGTCTCCAGTGGGAGTTAGGACAAAAAAATTTATTTTGCTTCCATCGCTTCCATGACGGAAGCAACTGTCAATGCACTTATTAGTGCGGTTGAGGAGGTAGCCTAGGAGTAGGAGGGCCTTTTTAATTATACTGACCCAAAATCGATTCCTTTACACCTACCCTCACATGAGCCTTTAACCTTGGATTTTGCTCAACCACCAGCTTCATTTTCATTTTTCCATGAGGACAGAGCAAATCTGGTGAAGTTTGTTACTGGGTTTCTTGTTCATTCTCCTCCTAGGGGTGCAACTACAATCGGGGTTCACAAGCAACAAGGCCATGGTGGGGATAACTCCATTGGCCCAAAGACTTCTTCTCAGAGACAAATTGTTAAGAAACCTTGGCTTCCTAACCAGGCTTGTCGAGAAATGGTGTTGGGGGACGACCTGAGATTGGAGGACGAGGTAAACTTGTCTTTAAACACATTTATAGGAAGGTTCTCTTACTGCTTGTGGTGTACCATCCCACTTCATACCTAGGTGAAGACAAACTAGACACCCATTTTGGGTTATGCGCTAGAATTATTCTACCTCCCGAGAGGTTGGTTTGGCTTCAAGTTTCAATCGTCGAATGACGTGGTGAAAATACTAGATAGGTTGTGGTCCTATGATGGGGGGAGATTGATTTTCAAAAGGTGGAGAATCTCTTTTGATCCCGCTCAAGAATACTTTCAGTTTAGGCACTTGTGGGGGCTTCTTCCCGGTTTACCACTAAATCTTTGGAATACCAAGGCACTGACGACTATAGGGAATTCTCTGGGTCTCTTTATTAGTGCCAATGAATAGTCATTATGTGCACCTAATCGAAAGTTAGGAAGGATCTTGGTGGAGATTGATATCCACTCAAGACTGCTGGAGACCTTGTACATTCAGTGGTGAGACCAATTTTTCTTACAAAGACTGGACTATTTGGGCCTTCTATTCCAGTGTACTTATTGTCGTAAGATCAGACACTTGAGAATCTCTTTTCAAGGTATTGTGGAGGAGGAGGAGTCAGAGAACTCATGACTTAGGAAGATGCAATGATGTGATTCTCCTGGATTTGTTTCATCTGATCGAGAAGTACCATGTCTTGAATCCTCAGACTCTTTGACTTTTTCAGGTACGAACAATATCATAGGTAAACTCAAAGCTTTATGTCCTAGTTTTTCTAATTCACTTATTTCTTGGGAAAACTTATCATTGGATACGTCATCTCAGTCGGGTGTTGTGCCTGTGACTTCACCCCGTGGCACCATTCCGATTAAAAATATTGTTTCCCCATCCATTGAGGTTCACCCACCCCCAAAGGAAGTTACCTCTCCCTTTGATGATTTTCTATTTCCCCCGTCGGGCGACAGGGCTTTGCACAACTTAGTTAGGGCTCTCAATTCTCAGGCGAAGCTAAGGTAGTGCCCTTTTTCCTCTGTCAGTCCCTTTCTTGGAATGAGGGCTTCCTTACCATAACCTTTAGTGAATCCCAAGAGTTCTTGAGAGGTGGAAGTGGTGGGGGGAGAATGAACCTTATTTAATCTCAGGTTATCGAGAGACTAAACCTGGTGACTACTCTTTGGGGGAAAATTTGGATTCGTTGGTACCACTACTTCGTGAGGTAGATACTTCTGTGCCGCTTTCTACTTATCAGGGAAAATATATCCTAACTCTTCTGAGTTCTATTGAACTTGTGGGCCAGTCGGAGTACTTTTGTGGGGGGGCTGGGCCGAGTTATGCATGGTAAAAAGGGCTGGTATTTGAGACTTCTCCCATTAAGAATATAAGTGCTCGAAAGAAGGCTACCCTCTCTGTGATTACACATGTTACACTCTCTCCTACCGCTATAGACTTTAGGGCGCTTAGAGGCATGAAATCCCTTACACTGGCTAGATCATGATCCTTCTATATTTAAACATTTGAGGGGTGGGGGGGACCCTTAAACAGGCCTCCATGCCTAGATTACTTCAGAAAGTTAAACTAGATGTGTTTTTTTTACAAGAAACATTATTTTGATGAGGAGAAGGCACGCGATTCTATGCTGAAGTTTGTCCCCAATTGGTGTTCTTGTGCTGTTAGCTCTGTGGGAAATTTGGGTGGTCTCTTGGTGACATGGGACCCAAATAAGTTTTTTTTTCTACCTTCACTTTGCAGTGGGGGTATTTTACTCATTGACACCTCATTAGAGAACAAAAAAGATATCTGATTACTCAATGTTTATGGGCCCTGCAACGAGCGAAAGACTTTTTGGGATCGGGTGGCTTTAGGGGGTTGATAGATTCTAAAATTTTTATTCTTGCAGGAGATTTAAACTTTAATACAGGTCTTGATGAGTTCAGGGGCATGGAGGCTCAGATGGATAAGCTTGAAAATTATTTTAAAAGTATGATACATGATCATCACTTGGTTGACCTGATACCGAATGAGGTTGTTTCAACATGGAGGAATGACAGACATGGGGAGGAAGTATTGAAAAACAACTTGATCGATTTCTGGTCTCAGATAGCTTATCGATTGATGTGGTTATGTACCAAACATGGGTTGACCTTCCCTATGTTTCAGATCATGCGCTAGTGATAGATCAATTTGAACTTCATCAGTTTCCGGTGGCTTACCCATTCAAGTTAAATCCAACTTGGATGACTGAGGTTGATTTCACTACTATTGAAAAAGAGGTATGGTGGGATACATAATTCTATTTGGAATCATATGTCTAGCTTAGGTTTGTGTGGAAATTAAAATTATTAAAGGCCCAAATTAAATCCTGGGCTAGACTTAGATGGTGTACAAAATTAAAAAAGGATGGAGTCTTTGGAGGAGGAAATTAGGGTGGCTCTTTTGGATTTACCAAGGTCTGGGATGAATCCAAAAAATGAATGTTGACTGAAATATTTGGAGACAGAGTGCAATCAAATCCTCCTCTTTGAAGAGGAACATTGGCGACAAAAGAGTCGTGTAGTCTGGCTGAAATGTGGGGACCAGAATACAAAATATTTTCATAAATATGCCAATGCAAACATAAATTAAAAAACACATATGGGATATTTGTGATGAAAGTGGGCAGGAACATAGAGGTCAAGAGGAAATCAAGACAGATGCCACCATATTTTTCAAAAAATTGTTCTTAGCGGATCCCCACATCTCCCCTTTGGAACAATTGAATTTAGTCATGCCATTTCCACTATTTGTATCTGTGGAGGACTCTAATCTCATCGACAGACCGATCACTAAGAAGGAACTTTGGGAAATTTTAAAACTCTTTGCAAAAGATAAAAGTACAGGCTCAGACGGCTGGACGGTTGAGTTTTTCACACAATTTTTTGAAGTTGTGGGATATGATCTGTTGGAACTTGCTGAAGACACTAGAATCAGAGGAAAGATTAAAATCTCCCTAAATACCACTTTCCCGGTGTTGATTCCAAAGGAGAATAATCCTTGTACATTCAGGGATTACAAACCTATTTCACTCTGCAATATATGTTACAAGATGATCTCTAAGGTGATTGCAAATAGAATAAAACACATACTCTCGAGGGAGCTGTCGAGGGAGAAACTTGGGTTCTTGAAGGGTAGGCATATATTGGAAGCCATTGGTACGGTGAAAGAATGTATACACAACATCAAAGCTAGAAAGCAACAAGCCTTTATTCTTAAATTGGACCTAAAAAAAGCGCATGACTGTGTTAGTTGGGACTTCTTATGTTTGATACTTGTTCAAATTGGATTCATCATACACTCTATAAATTGGATTATGAGATGTGTAGTTATCTCCTCCTTTGTTGTTTTGATCAATGGGGAGTCCTCACCCTTCTTTAATAGTGAACGTGGATTAAGACAAGGTTGTCCTCTCTCTCTCTTGCTCTTCATCCTTGTAATGGAAATCTTTAGTCTTCTTCTAAAGAAAGGAAAAGTGGAAGGAAGCCTGACTGGGGTCAAGGTTTCCAGGGTCATAAGAATTCTACACATTATATTTGTTGATGATGTACTTATAATGACAAAGGATTCACTTGAAGAATGACAGGTGATTAAATCATATTTGGAACTTTTCTGTTGTGCCTTGGGTTTAAAAGTTAGCCCACAAAAATATACTTTCCACTTTTCGGGGGTACAAGGAGAAACTTTGGAGAAGTATAAGGAATTTTTTTCTTATAATTTTGTGGAGATGTCCGAGGGACTCAGATACTTGGGGTATTTTATAAAAGAAGAGAAAACTACCTTCGAAGACTAGATATGGCTTATTATAAAGTTTGAGAATATGATCAAACATTGGTGTAATCGTCGGTTAACACTTAGTGGATGGTGTACACTTGCAAAGGCAGTCTTAGAAACAAAATCAATTTATTGGATGGAACTTGTGTAGGTTCCAACTTCTGTCATCTCAAGGATACGTAAGATAATATTTGATTTCCTTTGGTCAGGTGGTGGAAAATTTCATGGAATACATCTCTGTAGCTGGGAGATTCTTTCAAAGTCGAAACATCTAGGAGGTTGGGGTCTCATGAATATTTTCTTATTTAACCATGCCTTGACATCGAAATCTTTATGGTGTGTATTGATGAAATATGGTATCTGGCACCAGATGATCAAATATAGATACTTACCTTACTATCAGTGGATACTTGGCTCAGAACGATTTCATCTCTTCAACCAGTGACCTCGCATATTTGGAAAAAATTGATGAAATCACTGCCTATCATTACTCATTGGATTAGTTGGAAACCTGGTAATGGTTACTCTATACTAATCAGATTGGATAATATTTTGGGCACTGTAAATTATTCCTTACTTTCCTCGGAACTTCTGTTGGATCTAAAGGATAAAAACATACGGTATTTGTATCAAGCCATCACTCAGTCCTCTTTGAGATTCATTACAAATCAGTGGAAATACAGTGAAGAGTTAGACCTCTCAAGAAACTTGGTGACTGAGTGGTATTCATTTTGAAAGGCACTCATTGAATCCGAAGTCTAGCTACAACCTAGAGATGATTCGCTAATATGGATGGGAGGTGACCATTTGAGAATACTCACTGTAAAAAATGTTTATAACACCTTGGAAAGTAAATTATGGCGGATACAAACGACAAGGTGGTGAAGAAACTTATGGACATGGGACATAACATTCAAAATCAAACTCTTCATTTGGTTGGTACTGGAGAATAAAATCTTAGCATGGGATAATTTGAAAAAAAAGAGGTTAGGAAGGACTGAGCTACTGTCCACTTTACAATAGAGATGAGGAGACAATCCTTGATTTATTTGTAAAATTTCCTTTTACACAACATCTATGGAAGTTTTTATCTACTGTTTTCAACCTTGTTACTTCTTGGGGTGGCAACACACTTTCCAATTGTTTTGAAAACTGGCCGAAATCGAAAAAAGTCCATCAAATTCTACCTTCATTGACCTATTGGTATATCTGGTTTGCAAGGAACAAGTGTATTTTTGAATCCTGCACAACTACAGTTCAGGGAGTTGGACTTCAGATCAGAGGGATGGTGGAAATTACTGGTGCACAATGCCCTCAAAATTACACTTGAAAAATAATAAAAAAGCCACCCGACATCACTCTGCAATCCATTTGTTGGTTTGACAGTGATGATCAAGCAAATGGTACTATGAGTGAAGCTGGGGATATCATAAAGAATTATGGGAACATTATCTATAGGTGGACGTTCAACTGTGGAATGGGTTCAAACACCAGGGCATAACTACTTGGTGTGTGGGCCACTTTATCATTAGCTCATAGGATGGATATTGAACAACTTCAGTTATTGGGGGATTCAAAGACAATGGCTGACTGGTTAAACTACAAGAGTAATCTACAAGTTTCTTTACTTATGGGATGGATGGAGAAGATTAGGGAACTTATTACTCTTTTCAACATTATTAGATTTGATCATATCTATAGGGAAGAGAATGTGGAAGCAAATGTACTATCAAAAAAATCACTCCATGTACCGGAAGGGAGGATCCACTACAACAAATGGTAGGATGGCCATGAGGGCCCCCCATTATCTCTTCATCTCTACTTATGATATAGAGAGAATATCGGGGAAGTCCTTGACTTTTATATTTTATATTTTTCTGGTTTCCAAAAATGTAATCCTTTCTATAGACACTATGGACTGTCCACTTATATATTTTTTCTATTATTGGACTGATACATATTGTAGAGACTGTCTATTTAGTATCAAGAACATTGTAGCAACACTTTATGTGTCTATGATTGGTATGGTAATACCATTATAATATGGTTGTAATAGTGAACACATGTACTCTCCTTGAGAACATCATATATATAATATATTGAGAAATTTTCTACTAGAAAAAGAGATTGGATTTACAATGCTATAATACACTTTCCAAAGAAAGTTATATTTTCATAAAATAAAATATAGTATATATTATTATGAATTTAGAGTCAAATTAAAATTGCAATAACTAAAATAAAAAAATTTAAACTATTAATAAAAAACATTATCAATTGGCATTTAAAGAGAGAAATATGAAAACAATGCAATTTAAGTTTTGTGAAATTCTTGATTAAGGAAAGTAAACTCCCAAAATAAAGTATGAGAAGTATCATTATGAAATTGCAAGAACTTTAAAATTGGAATTGTTACCACATGGCTTGCATTTGGATTGTTTGAGAGGTCATGACAGAAAAAATCCATGATGTTAGTATGGTAGGTGTTGTAACATGAACATTTTATTTTTCTTTCATCATAAGGTAGCCAGTGAATGACAAATTTTGGGCAGGTAGAGTAAGAGTTATCCTCATTATGCAAATGAATCTATCAACTGTATCTCAAGGTTAATTATTTAGGGTGTGAAATTACTTGTTGAAATTTTGAAGAGTATTGAAGCATTATTTATGTCCCATGTATGAGGGTATAAGCATAAAGTGGTGCCTTCTTATGGGTGAGCCAGTGTGGGATGTTGACATATATAATTTAGTAATGAATGTAATTGGGAATTACTTGGTTAATAATGAAGACCATAATCAACCAATGAATGACACATAACCCAACTATCTATTTGTCACCATCATTTGTGAGTGTGAGAAACAAACATTGTGGATATACACTGTGATTTTCCTCTATCAACATCGTTTTCCTATGAAACTACGAGTAGAAACCTAGGACATATAGATTTCTGACTAAGGAATAATAATGGGATGTTCAAAAACACATGTATTTCCAAAAGAGGATGAACACCTTCAGTAACCACTCACACAACCAGATCAAATATCAATACACCAATGTTTTGACGTGGTAAAACCCCTACGAGGAAACAACCACAACCCAAGCCAACATAACCACTTGGAGAAGTTTATTAATGCAAAAGAAAAATATTACAAATAGATTTTACAAGATATTTTCTCACAATCGATCATCGATAAATGACCCTCCATGCTCTTTAAATAGAGATCATGGACCATTCGGGTGTTAAGCCACATATCAATGCCCATTAAGATCGAGGAGAATATGAATCGTCAGATCACTCTATGTTGGGAACATATCGTGACCGTTGAATTTACTAACTACAAATGCATACTAATTCATACTAAAGAAACACACTTTTACCTAACAACACATTAGACCAATTAGATCTTAACTAACTCCTAAGTGTCTAAATATCCTAACATCCCCCCTTAAGAACAACTTGGGATAGGAGTGAAGGATTTAAAATAATGAAACATTAGGAGAATGAAGGAGGCATTAGAGCCTATCCCACCTTAATGACAACTTCTTGAACTCCTAACATAAATCAAAGTCTGGAAAACTTCGCTTCTGTAAGAGACTTTGTGAAAATTTTTGCAACTTGATCTTCTGTAGGGAAAAAGAGCGCTTCAATAACTTGATCATGAATGAGATTTTTGATGAAGTGCATGTGTAGCTCGATGTGTTTGTTGCACTGATGTTGTGTTTGTTTCACTAATGTTGAACTGGGTCTTTGGTGAGCTTGATGGAACTCTGTTTGTCGCACCAAAGGCTGGTTGGATGTTGTTGCTGGAATCCAAACTATGAAAGGATTTGTCGAAGCCACAAGGCTTCCTGACTTTCATTTATAGCTTCTCGGTGCTCTTCTTCTGCTGAAGAAAGTGAAATAGCTTGTTGTTTCTTACAATTCCAAGTGACAGGTCCTGAACCAAGGCTGAAAAAATAACCTACAGTAGACTTCCAATCATCAAGGTTGTTGGCCCAATCTGAATCAATGAAACCAATCAATAAATGAGTCCCCCCTGAACTGTAATGTATCTCAAACTGAATTGTACCATGGACATAATGAAGTATCATTTTAGTTGATTTCCAATGGATTTCATGGGGTGTTTGCATATACCAGGAAAAAATACCAACATCAAAGGAAA
>JZKD02S1821940.1:12406-24945 GCA_000966675.3 Picea glauca
GTGATACAATCTACACTTAAGAAACCAACAATTTTCCTTAAACGAAAACTTTCACATATTTGGAACAATGGTTTCTCCAAGGACATGCCAAATATGTGGAATGCAAATACATATGCGAAATTTGTCCTCAATGCATATGTTGTGGCATCGTATTGTACCTCATACATGACAAAGGTTGACATATCTATGACAATTTCATTCAAAAGAATACGCAGAGAACATGATACGTACACCTGGAAATACATTACTTAATCTTCAACAAATGTTTGCTCAGCAAGCAGTCCACATCACACTTTCCCTGCCTCTGAACTGTAGTTCAAGAAAATGTGTCTTCATAAACACATATCCACCTGACACACGAACATTCATACTTAAACCACCATTCCCACTAAAATAAGAGCCTGATAATTTAGAGGACGTGATATGTCTCTCTATTATTGATTACTACCTCCAGCGTCCACCTCCCATTAAGCATATCTTCCTTGCAGAATTCATATCGCATTACAAAAAAAATGGTACACACATATCAAAAAGAAAAAAACCAAATGTAAGATGCTTTGTCAAATACAACAAACACACTGATTATGAAATATTTTGTAGAGAGAAATTGTTTTTGTATGTTCCATTTAATCAAAATGAAGACACATTAAAACATACCTTTGCTACGTGGGAAGTTGCATATATTTCTTATGAGACTACAGTGCAAACCAATGAGGCTAAATTTACATACAATGTCAACCCAACATGGGGTGATTTAGAAACTGCACTTGAAGAATTAGAAAACCCTGGCAATGTTGACAAGACATCAACAAAGCATAAAACAACTAGAACTTTATGTGAATCCTATGACTTGCAAGCAGATTTTCCTTGTCCTCAAGCAGTTGCCATTGAAAAACGTATCAATCTTGTGTTTAAAGTCATAGAAAATTATTTCTTTATCGAAAATGAAGAATATGATCCACGTGGATATCGGTGGCCACCCACCTTTTCCAACTGACTCAAAACAATTTTCTCGCAATTTTGGTAATTTACTATTTTTAGCAGTTTTTAACTTCTGGGGCCATTTTGAGGGCCTAAATCAAGGTTTTTCGGGATATAGATTCTCAATTATAGACGAAGGTTGATCCCCCATAATGAATCTCTTCGATGAGACCTTTCCAATGGGATATCGTGCATCTAAAACGAAGATCGTATGCAAAAGTTACGACCCCAGGAAGTTGATGTACTAACTTACCCAAACGTGGCCCACATGAATTTTGGGCGCTTCATCTCCTAGGGTTAGGTTTTTGGATGTCTAGGGTTTTTGAAATGTATGTTTATTGTAAAAAGGCCTTCAGAGCCTCATTGTAATGATTTTCTTACGAATGAGCGCATTCGTCACATCTCTTCTCAGAGATAAGCCGCCACCATTCTAGCAAGTTTGTTTTCTGCTGCATTTTACAGTTTCAGCTTATTTCCTTATTGAATAGAAAACCAGTTTTATTGTATCTCTATTAATCTATGTTAAGAATATTTTAATAATCTGTATTCATTTTGTTTTGCTCATAAAATCTAGATCAGTCGTATCAGAGCAGGCTGCTCTTGATCGTTTTTCAGTGCATGTCCCCGACGAGGTCCGAGTATAGCAAGTTGGGTCTCGAGCTTGTCTCTCTTGAATAAAATCTCTCTCACACACCCAAGAAACCCTCCATGGAAGAAGAAAATAAAAATGACAGAGTAGGCGATTCTATTAATCTATTGCTTGAGTAAGACGACAGAGGGACAAAATGATGGAGAATTTTTCCCACATCCTTCAACACCTCTCGATAACAGCAGGTGTCTTCATCAAGTGGGCACTTTGGAGGCACCTCACCTTTCAAGGTACAAGTTAATTTTGATATTCCCATATTTGAAGGATAGATAGATGCAGACGCCTTATAAAAATGGTTAAATCTGCTAGAAAGTTATTTCTCTGTTCATAATTTCTCTTATAGGGAAAAGATCACCTTCGCACTCCTTAAGTCTATCCCCCATGTCAAACATTGGTGGGAAACTTACTGGGATCAAAGTTCCACAGAGGAGTCTAGAATATATGGGTCTAAGCCCACTTGGGATTTTTTTGTGGATCTGGTAAAGGAACAATATTATCCTGTTGGAAACTATGAGAACCAGTACATGAGATGCACCACACTATGGCAAGAGAGGGGCCAACCAGTTTCAGAGTTCACCAATACCTTCCATACCTTGTGCACCAATATAGGTATCAAAGACTCCACATGACATTTGGTTCTAAAATACCGTGGGTCTCTACATAGATACATCCAAACTGAAATGGATTTTCTGGACATCTCATCACTCGGTGTTGCTTATCGATATGATGTTAAAATCGAGCAGAAATTTAAGCACTAGAACAAACAGGAGTTTGGGTCTGCAAATCCGCAAAAACCAAAGTATGATAAAGACGTCCCTAACAAACAGTCTCCCGAAAACCAGTCCAAGCCACAGGAAATGAAGGGTCATAGAAAGACGAAGAAGGACACCAGAAGATGGTGTGATTTCCACAAAATCCCCTGGCACAACATTGATGAATGTCGCTCAAAAAAGTCATTGGTGGTCGAGATCAAAGATAAGGAGTCAAACATTGATTCAGAATCTTATTCAGAAAATATTGATAGAAGACAGATCATCGACACAGACCCCACTGTTATTGTCGCAACCGCAACAATTCAACTAGAAGAACCCACAAATCCTGAAGAGGGGGAGCACCTTTTTCATTCACAAATGTGGGTGAGGGGGATCCCACTGCATTTTATTGTTGATAGCGGAAGCTATAAGAACCTCATTTCAGCAGAGGTCATCAAACAATTGGGATATTTGACAACACCACACCCGGAACCATACAACATCGGGTGCTTTTCCAGGGACAAGATATTTGTGTCAGCCAGCAGTATCGATTGTCATACGACATCCATCCCTTCAAGGACTAGGTATTATGTGATGTTCCCCCCCTAGATGTTTGTGATTTTCTCTTGGGCCAGCCATATATGTGGAAGCTCCATGCTATTTATGAGTCTCGACCCCGTAGTGTCATTGTTACTCTGGGGGGTCATCTCTACAGGATACCAGAGGTAATTACGACTATTGTCCCACCTAAACAATGTCGCAAGGTAGTATCTCATACTAAAAAATTAATCTTCTTCACATTTTGTTCAAAGCGTGAAAAAAAGAACACCAATGCAGCCTCAGTCCAAGCACCTTCTATCCAACAGAAGCAGGTCGACAAGATTGCAGTAAAGTGTAAGGATTCCTTTTTCACATAGGCATATCATGTAGCCAGACCGGTTAAAAAGGTCCAACCCTTCTAGCCACAGTTTTGTGACAACCTTCAACAAGCTAAGCAACACAACTTCTCCAACAAGTCAAGCATCTCATCAAGATGAAAATTTCAGCAAACGCTTTTCCCTCTCCCCCGGGAACTCAACACAATGGAGACCATTGCTTCTTAAGGAGGGAGGATGACTGACACAAAGATTGCTTCCTTGGCAGCTTATCTTTGAGAAGAGATGTGACGGCTACTCGCAGTTGCAAGAATATGATTTTACAATGAGGCTCCAAAGACATTTTTATCATAAATAAAATCCAAAACCCTAACCCCGGAAGATGAAAGCCAACAATTTTGTGGGCCCCATTTTAGGTAGTTTAGTGTATCAACTTCCCAAGGGCGTAACTTTGGCATACAATCTTTGTTTGGGGCGCACGATAGCTCGTTGGAAAGGTATAATCAAGAATATTTATTTTGGGGGCTTAATAAGAGCCTTTGATGATCCAGGTGGATATCGATGGCCACCCACCTTTTCCAACTGGCTCAAAACAGCTTTCTGACAATTTTGGTAATTTACTATTTTTAGCAGTTTTTTGAGTCCTGAAACTTTCAGAGCCATTTTGAGGCCCTAAACGACTTTTTTTGGGAAAAAGGGGAGCAACATAGAATTTCCTTTGTTGTTTCTCACAAAAAAGTTTTATTCCTTGGATAGATCTTTCTAATGAGGTATTGAGCGCGTCAAACAGAGATCATATGAAAAAGTTACGACCCCGGGAAGTTGATGTACTGACTTACCCAAACGGGGCCCACATGAATTTTGGCGCTTCATCTCCTAGGGTTAGGTTTTTGGATGTCTAGGGTTTTTGACATTCCTGTTTATTGTAAAAATACCTTCAGAGCCTCATTGTAACCATCTTCTTGCAAATGATCGTAGTCATCACATCTCTTCTCATAGATAAGCCGCCACCATTCCAGCAAGCTTGTTTTCCGCTGCATTTTATAGTTTCATCTTATTTCCTTATTGAATAGAAAACCAGTTTTACTCTATCTCTGTCATTTTGTGTTAAGAACCTGTTAATAATCTATATTCATTTCATTCAACTCATAAAATTTGGATCAGCGGTATCAGAGCGGTCTGCTCCTTGTCATCTTAATGCATGTCCCCAACGAGGTCGGCGTACAAAGAGTTGGGTCTCGAGCTTGTTTCTCTTGAGGAAAAAATCTCTCACATGCCTAAGTGACCTCTCATGGTAGGAGAAAATAAATATGATGGGACAGGAGATCCTTTCAAAATGTCCCTTGAGGAATCCCTCATGCAACAAAGGAATGAGATGATGGATAGTTTCGCTCAAATCCTTCGACCGCTACCAACAGATGATGCATCTTCTTCGAGCAGAGGCGGCGCCCCCTTCAAGGTACAAATAAAATTTGATATTCCATTATTTGAAGGTTAGATAGATGAAGATGATGTAGGAAAGTGGTTGAATCTACTAGAAGGGTATTTTTATGTCCATAACTTTTCAAATAGAGAAAATATTACTTTTGTGCTCCTGAAAGTCGTTTCCCATGTCAAAGATTGGTGGGAAAATTTCTGTGAGCAAAAGGAAACAGAGGAACCCTCATTATTTACAGTCACAACCACCTGGGAATACTTCATGGATGCTATTAAGGAACAATACTACCCTATCGGAAATTATGACGACTTGTATACCAAATGGACCACACTGCGGTAAGAAAGAGACCAAGCACTGCCAGATTTCACAAATATCTTCCATACCTTGCAAACCAAGTTGGGTATCAAAGATTCAGAGTGGCATCTAGTGCTCAAGTATCACGGTGCTCTACATAGATACATCCAGACCAAAATGGAATTTTTTGACATCTCATCCCTGGGCGCGGCCTATCGATATGTCGTCAAAATCGAGAAGAAGGTCAAACAAAAGATGCGGCAATTTGGTCCTGGGATCCCCTCACAACAAAAGCCAGGAAAGGGCAGCCCCAACCCATAGAAAAAAGGACAAAGAAAATATGGATAGTATTAGGACAACCAGTCCAAGCCGCAAGCAAAGAAAGACACTGGAAAGACAAAGAAATATATCGGGAAGTTGTGTGACTTACATAAGAGCCCTTGGCATAACACTATTGACTACCGCTCAAAGCAGTCACTGGTAGCTGAAGTGAAAGCCTCTGAATCAGATGCGGGTTTTGAATTTGAGTCAGAACCAAAAAGGGAAAATGGATCATTGACGCGGAACCTAGTGCCACTGTTTCTACCACCAAGCTCCATCCTGGTGAACGAGACGAGCCAAAAGAAGGAGAGTGCCTCTTCCATTCATAGATGTGGGTAAAAGGAACCCCGTTGCACTTCATCGTTGATATCAGTAGACAGAATAACCTCATCTCTGTAGAGGTCGTCAAGCAGCTGGCCCTGTCGAAAACGCTGCACCCACAACCCTACACCATCGGGTGGCTCTGCCAAGGAAGCGATATCTGCATCAACCAATAGTGTCGACTATCATACGACATCAAGACCTTCAAAGACGAGGTATTGTGTGATGTTTCTCCTCTCGAAGTTTGTGATGTTATTTTGGGCCAACCTTATTTATGGAAATGGCATGCTGTATATGAGTCTAGGCGTTGTAGTGTTATTATTACTTTGAACAGGAAATTATACAGGATACCCGAGGCAATCCCACCTAGTACTATTTCCTTGATATCTACTAATAAATGCATGAAGTTCATCTCTCATACAGGAAAGTTTTTCTTCTTCGTGATTATCTCTCAAAATGAGTGAAATATCACAACCACATCCAGGGTCTCTGCGACTGACCTCTCCACACAGTAGAAGCAAGTAGATAAGGTCATGGAAGAATACTCATATATCTTATACTCATCTATCGAGGTACATCTGCACTTCCAAGTCAAGCACCCCATCGATATGACCCCCATCACACTGCTGCCCAATGGGCCAGTCTATCGCCACTCTCTATTAGGGAATGAGGAGATCAAGTGAGAAATCTGAGAAATGCTCCACAAGGGGCACATCCATCCCAGCTCATCACCTTGCGGGAGCCCAATCGTGTTGGTACAGAAGAAAGATGGAACCTGTCGACTCTACATTGATTACCAGGATATGAATAAAATCACAGTCAGAAACTGGTACTCGATTCCCTGAATCGACGACCTCCTTGATCAACTCACAGGGGCCAGATAATTCAGTAAGATTGATCTGAATTCTGGCTACCACCAGGTCCCGATAGAATAGATAGATGTATGGAAGACTGCCTTCAAGTCAAAGGAATGCCTTTTTGAATGGTTTGTCATGCCCTTTTGTTTGAAAAATGCTCCATCCACTTTCATGAGGATTATGGGAGATATCTTGTGACCATTCACCAATACTTTTGCAGTGGTGTATCTTGGTGACATTCGCATTTACAACAAGACTTGGGCCAAACACTTGCACCATATTCAACAAGTTTTTCACACCCTGTGGCAACACAAGCTATAAGCCAACTTGGAAAAATTCTCCTTCAGCATGGCTAACAGGGTCCATTACCTAGGCTACATCAATGATTACCATGGTGTACATGTGGATCCAGCCAAGATCCAAGTCATCCGTGACTGGCCAGCCCCAACCACACTCACTGAGCTTCAGAGCTTCTTGGGCCTTTCCAATTTCAACCACAGGTTCGTGTTGGGATTCTCCCATATTGCATGGGCCCTCAGCCAAATAACCAGGGGTGGTGGTAAGGAGAAATTTGCATGGGGCCGGTCCCAACAACAAGTGTTCGATGATTTGAAGCATCATTTGTGCTTAGCCCTAGTACTTTCACTACCAAACCTACAAAAACCCTTTGATATTGAGATAGATGCTTCAGTCTATGTTGTGGGCCCGTTCTCACTCAGGATAGCCACCCCATGGACTATCATAGTGAGACACTATCTTATGTTGTTTGTAAGTACCCTACTTACAAAAAAGAAATGTACTCCATTGTGAAAGCCTAATTCCAATGGAGACATTACATTCTTTGGAAGGAGACAGTCATCCACATTGATCATAATTCACTGCAGTTCATGCAGACGCAAGGAAAATTGCAGAATGGATGCCATCAAAAGTGGTCCACATACTTGCAACAATTCCACCTCAACATCAAGTATAAAACATGATGCACCAACCACATCGTTGATTGCCTCAGTAGACCACCAGTTGTGACACTCACCACGGTGCTAGAATCTTACGGCGATGAGACCTCTGGATGGCCCCAACTCTATGAGACAGACCCGAACTTCTCCACCACCTACCAAATGTTGGATGCAAATGCAGTTGTCGATAATTTCCATCTTCAGGATGGGTTGTTGTGTCATTTGGGCCATATATGTGTTCCATCAAGAGAGTGAGAAAAAATGATCTAGGAATCCCACTACAGTCAGGTGGCAGGACATTTTGACGTTAAAAACATAGTGGCGATGCTACAAAAAAATTTCTACTGGCCGAAATTTCGACAGGAGGTCAACAAGTATATCAGGTCCTACACTACCTGTGTTATTTCCAAATAGATCAATAAGAAATAGGGCATGTACACACCTCTTCCTACTCCTGACAGGCCATGAGAATCCTCTCAATGGACTACATGTCGGGCCTCCCATCCAAAGTGAATTTGTTTTTGTGGTTGTTGATCGCTTTTCTAAGATGGTGATTATGGTTTCCTGCAAGAAGAGCATCACATTAGAGGCCACTACCAATCTCTTCTTTGAACGAGTCTAGGTACATTTTGGAATCCCACAAACCATTGTCTCATATCAGGATAGTCGATTTCTCAGCACATTATGGTCAAGCCTCTAGTCACTTCTAGACACCAAGCTCACCAAATCCACAGCCTTCCACCACCAGACAGATGGCCAAACCGAGGTCGTAAATCGAATGATTGTGCATATCCTTCACATGTATAATTCCAAGAACCCTCTCACATGGGATGAGAGCCTTCCCTATGTCCAACATAGCTACAACTGAGCCATGCATAGCTCAACCGACCACAACCCCTTTCAGGTGGGGTTGGGATTCTAACCATTGGGTCCCATAGATGTTGCACTTCCCCTTGCGGTCACCTTGACAGACTCATCTTCTGCTCCAACTGAAGCTGACAAAGCCACCCGATTCATTGAACGGATCCAGCACATCCAGCAGCAGTTTTAGGATATCCTATACAGGTCCAATGACAAGTACAAGCAATGCCATGATAAACATTGAGTGCCACATAAGTTTCAGGTGGGAGACAAAGTTTGGTTGCACTTGCATAAAGAACACGTTACAGGACCCCATCGGAAGCTTCACCCACTTCGTTATGGGCCATACACCATCACCAAGGTCATGGGGGATAATTCTTTTGAGCTCAACATTCCACCTTTCCTTGGCCTGCACCCAATGTTCAATGTGGATCTCCTTCACCCTTATTTCCCACCATTATTGGACAACTCAGAAGTAGGAGAACAATTGACACCAATAGAGCTCAATCCAAACTACATACAACAGGAATCCAGTGATCATATTCTGGACACACAGATCAAGGGAACTCGACAACAAAGGATCCATCTTTATCGAGTCATCAAAGCAGGTCAGCTCCTGCACCAAGGCAAGTAGCTCACTTGGGGCCAAATTCAGTAGAAATTTCCTCATTTGATGGGGGGAACTCAACGCAATGGAGACCATTTATTCCTAAGGAGGGAGGATTGATCCAGGTGGATATTGGTGGCCACCCACTTTTTCCAACTGGCTCAAAATAGTTTTCTAGAAATTTTGGTAATTTACTATTTTTAGCATTTTTTCGGGTCTTGAAACTTCTGGAGCCGTTTTGAGGCCCTAAAAGACGTCTTTTTGGAAAACGGGGAGCAACATGGAAGTTCCTTCAATTTTTTTCACACAATTTGTAGTCCTCTGTAACGACCCTTAATTATTAAGCATAATTAATTTAATAATAATCCTAAAAGATTAACTAAACTGTATTTATATTTTAAAGTAGCATTTCTAATTGGATATTATTAAATAGTGTTCTTGAGGGTTAATGAATGATTTAATTATTAGTTAATTCCTTAATTAATTAAGTATTAAATTAATAGTTAATAATAAAAATATAATACTAATTTAAGTTACRTTCTCGTAAAAGGGAAACATAATAATGAATGGGATAAGGCATTTAAATATGGGATAAGGCATTTAAATAAGGGATAAGGCATTTAATAATAGGATAAGGTCATTAAGAATGGGATAAGGGGTAATAAAGAGTTAGGTGGGAGTTAATGGAGGAAGGGCGGTGAAGGAGGAATAAGGGAAGTGGAGAAGGATGATGGGGATTCATTCTACGAGAGGGGGAAGAGCTTGGAGGATTAGAGAGAGTGAAATCTACAGTGGAATTTACAGTGCACCGGGGAGCTGCAGAGGTTTTGGGCTCAGAGGGCTAGGACATCCATTGATGTCCTAGGGCTAGGCGTTACTATTCGGCAGGGAGGTTGGTTTTGGGGTGTCCTAAGGAGAAGCATCAGGTTCAAGCTAAGGAGTAAGCAAGCGGCAGCATCAGGTTCAGGTTAGAGTTATGAATCTTTTGAATTAAATTGTTAGTAAATTTATTTATTGAAATATTAGATTGAATGTGCTAGACTAAGTGAATTTTAAATTTACTGTTCTGTTCTAAATCAATGGTAGTTTAAATTAAATAAGAGAATTACAATTGGTATCAAAGCATAGGTTTGAAATATGGGCCTACAGGGCCAAAACTCCAAGCTCAAATTGCCCTCTGCTTAAACTGCAAACAACTCCAAGCCCGAGCTCCAGTCCCGCCTGCAAACCAAACGAAACGCACTATTAATTGGTTATATAAACAAAGTTATTCAATATGTATATAAATGAAATAAATATATGATGCATTTTAAAAGACCTGGAATTACACTAGGGCACCAAAATAGCTAAATCCAGCAACATTAATTCAATGAAAGATCAGATTTAAAAAAAAAAAAAAAAAAAGGCAAGCAATGAAAAAAAAAAAAAAAACAATAAGCACCAAGAACTTAAACTTTATATACCAAACCAAATAAGGAAGCAAACCTAGGAATGGAAACAAATCTCAAATCCATTCGACCAACAATATGACGCAAACCCAGATGCATTGATGCCTAGATGAGGCACTTGGGGCAATTAAGATGATGATAAAAATAATAATACCTCTTCTTGATAATGATGTTTTTCAACCGGTTCGTCTGTCGTTCCCTCCTGTGCTACTGTGGTTGCGTACCTAGCGATGCCAGGTATTGTTAGCTTTATCTTCAGGTTCGAAGCAGCAGAAAATCCAGTTGTCTGTTCACGCTTTGATAACCCTGATTTCGCAGCGCCACCTAACCCTAAATAAGAAAATGAACGTGAAGGGTCGTGGAATATATTGGCCCCTCCCTCAATAGTAACTGGAGCCAAGAGAGAGAAATGCGACGTCGGCGCTGTGAGAGCTCGAACCAATCCCAGGAATCGAACTGCCGCTGAGACAGAACGCCTTGAGGCCTGATACATTTTTGTTTCTCAGCCAAAGAGATTTTCTTTATTATAAGAACAATGGATTGCAATAGAAAGCCATGGAATCTGTAAATAAGGCACAAGGTTTTTCCACTACACGCATATATACATCCTCCAATTAATAGTTGTCATTTCAAGAATAAGTGCATGCTTATGATTGACATTTGGAAGCCCTAAGAAGTAGAGTAAAATAGTGTGCATACACATACCTTCACCAACAATCGTTTCAGGATCCTTTAAAATGTTAAACGATGTTGCCAAATCATTAGCCCAGATGTTTCTCCCATCAATTACTCCAGCAAAAAGGTATTTGTCTCCGGGAAAGCCAACAGTTTTGACAAGGCTGAGTGTTTTAGTTCCACGTATTAGATCTAATCCAATAGCAGATATAGACTTCAACTGAATGATGGTCCTGAGGTAAATGGTATATTTCACAGTGTTAGAAAATTTAGATCCCCAAATCTACACCATGTGACTTTTGGAATTCAAGTACTATCTAACTGTTTTCAAAAAAAAAAACTGAATGATGGTCCTGATGCAAATAGCGTATTTCACAGTATTAGAAAAATTTAGATCCCTAAAGCTACACTATGTGAGTTTTGGAGTTCAAGTAGTATCTACCTGTTTTCCAGAGAAATGCGGTATCATTTTTATTTTCTTAATAAAAGAAAGGTATCATCTACATAAGAAGATACAATGGATGTCGCCTTACCTATATGTCTCAACAGAAATATCAGCAAAATACGTTTCTACAAGGAATTTGATCCCAACAGGTACGTCTTCTAAGAAAGAATAAGCTTTAGAGAAGGCATCCAGGTGGTGACCTTAGAGGCCCATTACAAGAGCGGGTTCATCAAACTGAATCCATGTTGTCCCAGCCATCTTTACATGCTGCCAGAAAGAACTGCAAATATGACATTAAGCACACTGCCGCCGGAATACCCTTCATTGATAATTAATTTTGATCCATATGAAAGAGCCAATGCATAGGTGCAGAAAATAATAAAGAGGGCGGACCCCAAGCCAAAACCATCTTCCAACCCTTGGTGAGCAGCAGCTTTGTAAGCAATCATAAGTGACTTATCATAGTCAATCACATCTTTCTTCTCCCCCGTAAAAGACACAACAGTCCTAATTGAGCCAATTGTCTGCTCCATGACATTGCCTGCTTCTGTATATGCTTGCTGACATCGGCTTGATGTCTTTGATATTATCATAGCCATAGCACCACCTGCTACTACAATAATAGGAATCGTAGACAACATTACCAGGGTAAGTTTCCATCCTTTAAAGAAAGCCACAGCGAAACCTCCAAAGAATGCAAATGCGAACTGTATGAACGTCCCGACCTTTCCACCTATAGCCTCTTGAATTAGTATGGTGTCTCCTGATATCCTCTCAATAACCTCTCTTGTTGATGTCTCACAGTCAAAAAAATGCAGTGTCTTTCCTGAGGATAGTTTTCAAGTAGACACTCCTGATACGAGTAGCCTGCCTTTCGCCTGTGCACATCCAAAAAGCCACCTGGAAGAAGGATGCAATCACTGCAACAGCAGTGAGATAAACAAACTGCAAAGCTACCTTAACTCTTTACATCCTACCCAGAATAATTGTCGCTTGATAACTTATACAGAACCTGAAGTAAACCTCCACGCATTCCCAATTTGACCTTCCCAAGCATTT
>JZKD02S1821940.1:53435-80208 GCA_000966675.3 Picea glauca
TTACAGGTGTTTTTTCCAAAGAGAAGCTCAGGGAAGCTTATGGCCACATGTAGAAGAGGTCATGCCCGAATGAGCCATGATCTGTTTTCAGAGTTCTATTAGTCATTTTTGGGGTGTTTATGTGTTCTGATCTCAATGGTACAGTCTTTTTTTCCATTGGATTTGAGCAGCAGCTTGTAAAAGAACTTTTGACTAATTAATCCCAAAGAGCCAAGTCCATTGATGGAGGCTCAAGGAGATGTAGCCTGGAGGGGGGTGAACTCCTTTATCATCTTGTTCTTGTTGTGAGTTTGATGGTTTATTTGCTTCAAGTTATGTTGTTGTGTATTTATTGAAAGTACATATTTAACCATTTAAAAGAACATATCCTCACACATAAGCATTTAAAGGAAGAAGCATGAACTTAACACATAAGTTTATCTTGCATATTTATACACATGAAGCAAGGTCCTGTAAAGTTTATTTTAATGAAGTAGAGGGTGCTTTCATAGCATAACAAGTCAGCCTTCTATTTTCAGATCAATGCAAAACTCTCAGAGTGACATTCTCTCGGAGTCATGTAGCAGCCTGACGTCTTATGGATGACGTGTCGCAGAGTGCCACATGTCCTTTTCTACATGGATACCCCCTGTCATGCATGTTGTTTGCCATGTGTCTGCGACAGTTTCCATGTGTCTCTGGTACTTTGGGCTTCTCATTCTCCCACTATCCCTCCATACCTGTGCATTTATTCTCATTCCAACTCGACAGGGACTACACTGCCATGCAATACTTGTTTAATTTATGTGTTTAGTAATTTTTATGATGCCAAAGAGTGAGGTAGACTTTTACTTTTGTGAAATGGATTTTAGATTTTTTTTTTAAATTAATTAATAAAAAATAATATTAAATTTAAAAAGTTTTATGTTATATATTAAATTAGTATTTAATTAAGCAATAAATTTAAAATTAAATTATAAATTATATATTAATTTAATAGTTAACTAAGTAATAATTTTGAAATTAGATTATTATTATTATAATATATCATAATAAATTTTAATTTTAAAATATTAAAAAACAAATAACTTATAATAAAAAAACTTATATTTGAAAATAAAAAAACTTTTTGTAATATCAATGAAAATAAAAATAAGTTCCACATAGTTTCATTAATTATATAAACTCCTAAAAATACAATTTAATATTCTCTACAACACAAATCATTTCACATCTTACAAATAAATAATAATGATATACTTTTTACTATTGTGAATAAAATGAAATTTAAAAAAAGTTAAATAAATAATAACATGATATACTTTTTAATATTGTGAATAAAATGAAATTTAAAAAAAAAGTTAAATTGTGTGCAAATCATTTCACATTTTACATATGGGTGAGTGCAAGAAGTTCGCGGTCGAAAAAGTGGCAAGGACATGATTAAGAATGTGTGCACGAGTCTTACTGATAAAATATTTAAAGGGTCCCAACCAATATCTCATTGGGAAAATATAAGAAAGGGAGGAGGGGGCCATGGTGTCTAGCTATGTTACATTTTTCTTAACTTTAATCCAATTTAGTATTTTTCTCCCAATAATCTAAATTAAAAAAAATGTAATTTTGTATTTTAAATAAAAAAATGAACCTAATTTACATGCCATGGATTTTAAATTGCATCATATATGATACAATGGAACCCAAGACAATTTAAACTGCTCAGAAGAAAACCAAGAAGATCAAAACCCTATCCCACCACCACCACATAATGTAAACATTGAAATTGATGAGGGGTTGGTTATATTACGAACCCTTAAGGAACAATTAAAGGAGACTAGAGATCCTAGCAGAGTCTCCTTGACCACTTCTTTGGACATCATTGTGCAGTCCATTGCAAGTGTCCAAGGTAAATTGACCTCTATTTCTTATTATAGGGCACGAATGTATGAGTATTATAGCATTGGTTTGGACAAAAACCAAGTCAAAGAATTGAGCATTTCAGAACAACAAATATTGTCTATTTTTAGGGATCCTAGAAATGGACAACAACTACCATTGACTAGGAAATGCATCTCCATTGACTAGTGCATCCATCCCTAGATTAGTCAAAACTGGATGGATAGGTGGTACATGGATTTTGATAAAACTCCCTGAAATAACAAGGAGATGCCCTTATATTTTCTGAGGAAATTATGGGTTGAATTTATTATGGGTAAGCATGTCAACTACTTTGACGTTGGTGACTTACATGGGGTGGGTCGAGGGTCCGCACAGGATCAAGAGCATTCCAGGCGTGATCCCATGTTAGTTCTTTGTCCCCCAGGAAAAGGACTGACCCCCCTACCCAACATTCTCTTGTTGTAGAGAAATTGCAATAGGTACAACTATAAATCTCATCATTGACTCATAACCTAGTGCAACACAGTATCTTTGTTGCACTATCTCGGCAGGAGGTGCCTTCCAGTGACATTGATAGAGGAGTTCGAACATCAACATGCATAGGAGAGTATAGTGAGGACATGGCACATGGACATAAAAGTCGTCCATGTGAACCTCACAGATTCTCAAGATTCATGCAGACATGTTATAGGCCTATAGAGCCCAGTAGAAAACATAGCTTCATGGAGGAGGTTAGTATCTTAACTCTCTCTATGTTCTTCATCGTTATATATTTATTTTGTATTTTATGTATTCATATATATATATGATTATATGTTGTTTTGCAGTTGTTGCATCCCAGCATCAAACCCTCTACACCTATGGATGCATCAGTTCATAGCCCCACTATTGATGCAACAATAGAGGCAACATATTCATTAGGTGCACCGTACACATAGGTATGCATCACATTTGATAGATTCATCATAGTCATTTCTTTATTTTATCATGACATCCTTAAATTTTTTATATGTTCTCTTGTTTCTACAGGATTTGGCACCAGGCGATGTCAGGGATTGTCCATCTAGTATGGACAAGTCACCAGCATCACAAGTATCACCTGTAAAGTTAAATATCGTATAATTCTCAAATTGTTTGTGTTTATGTTTTTGAATTTTACTATTTGGTACTAATAGTTCAATTTTATTCATATGTATGCAGGTCGTCGATATATTCGCTAGGTATAGTAGTATTTCACCCCATGGGCACCTGGGCATTGCTTCTTGGTTGCCTTTCTCCAGGCCTAGGGTGTTGGAATCACTTGTACAACATATGAGGGTCCATCATAGCCCACATGTTTGCCACCCACCCCACCACCACTTTTGGCCCCATCCACAGAGACTTCCATAGTAGAGTTTGTATCGGAGCAGGTTGTACAACCTAGTGCTCCATCTACCAGTGGATATGCATCGATGCCTGAGATATTCATAGTGAGATAATGCATTGATGATAATTTTTTATGTTTCATGAATTTGTTTTTACGCATATTTTTTTAATTTTCATGACTTGATCCTTGTAACTGATGCAGGCTAGCATTACAGAGAGATTGGGGTCATGGAGGAGGGTAACACCTTCACGATTGGAAGTTTCATATGTGGTGAGTTGTCTTAGGTTAAATTACAAAGTATCAATTTGTATGTCTATTAATTCATTGATGAAAAAAAAGTATAACACTGTTTATTCTTTGTGCAATCTCTAGAGCGTCGAAGCATTCGTAGGCCCAAAACCTCTCGAGGTGCATCCTCGAGAAAGAGAATAAATATAGATTTCCAGGATACTCCTGAGGGTGGCAAGGGTGGCAATGGGCAATGATTGACCAACTATTGTCCTTTTGTATCTAGGCCACGATATATATATATATTTATGTTAGGGAATTTGTTGCTTTGTACAGTGTGCATGAGTTGTCATTTTGTAAAAAATGTACAATTTAGACAATGTTCAATATATATATATATATATGAATATCATGGCACGTTTTTTATGAATATCATTGTTTCTACATTTAATGTTGATGAATATATGAATTTCAAAGTGTATGAATTTTATGTGTATTAACCCCTTGATTTGTTTCTAAAGTGATTATAAATACTTGCATTACGCATTAAGGAATAGATTGTGGTGGAAAATTTTGTTAAGTGTTAAATCCATAAGCAATTAATGGTTCTCAAGTAGCATTGTTTGCTAATCAACCATGTATCTCTACATCATTGGTAGATTATTCCTTCTTAATTATTTGCATGAATGTTGTGGATATCCATATTCTAACTCACAACCAACAATATGGCCTACCTCTTGAATTATCTACATCTAAATCCAATGACAATCCACACTCAAATAGTGGTCACTTGAAAATATTGTGACCTTAAAAATGACATATTACAATAATTTATTATAGAAATAAAGTTTCTCATTTATCTTCTACATAATTGTAAATCACTTAACAGTTTCAGCTCAATGTTATTTTCGAGGGCACACACATTATTCCCCTCTTTCTATGCATGACATATATAAAATCATTTGATTTATGTGTAACCCTTCATTAATGCCAAAACAACTAATCAAGGACTCATTAATGCACATGTTTATTTCGATTGTGTAGTGGGTATATGTAAGTTTTGTTAAACCCGTCAATTATGAATAACATGTATTCAGTATTCCATGATGTTTGCTAAACTTATTGATTTTGATCAATAGAATGAGAGAGTTCACATGGAAACTAGATCTTAGAATGGGTATCATTTTCCACCTACAAATAAAGTTTTTGAGGTTACACTTCATGAAACACCATAGAAAGTAATGCTATGCTACCAAAATTCCTCCATGGAGACTTGAAACCATTATTCTTTTCCATTCACCATCTATGAGATTTTATTGCACATTCCTACCCAAGTTTTGGGTTTGAGTACACAAGGAGACAAAGGACCCTCCCAAACCCAATCCTGGAAACTTATTGATGCCATTCCATTGTCATGCCATTTTCATTCCTTTCCAAGTCATTCCATGCCATGCCATTTCCATTTCCACACCATTTTCAAACCTTTCCATGCCATCGCCATGCCTTGCCAAGCCAGGACATGCCATGCCCTTTCCATGCCTTTCCATATCATGCCATTTCCATGCCAATGTTATGCCTTTCCAATACATGCCATGGCATGCCATTCCATTTCCATGTCATTTCCATCCCTTGCCAAGCCATGTCATTCCATGCCATTGTCATGTAGCTTCTCATGCCCTATCATGTAGTTTCCCATTTTAACCTATATAAAAATAAATATAACTTTCCATTCTCATGCCATAACATCGACATGCCTTTCCAAGACAACAAATGATATTAACTGAGTTACAAAAGGATAAATGTAACAACCCTTAACACAAGTAATCATTAAATGAAGGGGGATGAAAATGCAAGCCTAAACTAGGGTTTAGATAACAAATTCTTGTTGAAATGCAAGATGACACATAACAGCCCTATAATATTCAATACATCAAGCAATGGTATGGTATGGTATGCATTGGAAATGGTATGATATGGTATGGTATGCATTGTCAATGACAATGCAAATGGTATGCATTGGCAATGGTATGGTATGCATTGGCAATGACAATGCAAATGTTATGCATTTGGAAATGACAATGGTATGCATTGGTATGGTATGTGTTTCCTTGCCATTTCCTTGTATGGTATGCATTGGAAATGGTATGGTAGGCATTGCCTTGCCATTGTATGGTATGCGTTGGCAATGATATGGTATGGTATGGTTTGCATTGGCATTGGAAATGGCAATGAAAATTGTATGGTATGCATTGGCAATGGTATGGTATGCATTGGCAATGGTATACTTGATAATATTTTGATGTAACTATGGAAGATATTTGTTTGTATTTGTATTAGTCAAACCTCAAGAAGGTTATTGTAATCTTATTGTATAAATTGGTTCAAAAGAAATTATTGTTTTATTGTTATCCTTATTGTAAAAGTCAAAACGGACCCTCTTAGGGTTGTGTCTTTTCAGGAGTCAAGTTATGTGTATAAATAGAGGTCAAGTTCCTCTCATTTGTATACACACACAATTCACCTTCTCTTGTGTATTTGGAGCATAGCAAAGGAGGTCTAGCACAATATGTCTTGGTTTCTTGGTCTTTGGTATCTTTGTCTTGGTCTATTTGTGGAGAGATATAACGTGACATTGTACTGGTTGAAGGAATCTTTATTGAAGACTTGGTTGTTGGGTTTTCTCCCCCATGAGGGTTTCCCATGATATATCTTGTGTTATGTGATTGTTTATCTTTCAGTGATCCTATTACATGCAATTGTTAATGAATGTTAAAGAAGATAAATGTAACTTCTAAAATTATAACATGGTATCAAAGAAGGCCTTAATAGAAGACAGTTCGCAGATATAGAAGACAAAAGGAGCCATTTTTATTGATAGGAGTGGTTGTCGGACAAGGCAATACCACCAATAAGTGCACCCTAGTGGAGCACATATTTTCCCTAGATCAAATCTTCATAATCCGGAATTTGTAATTTAGGGGAAGGATGTCTATCGGAACCAATATTAATAAGAAGTCGAAGGGAGATGACAACTTCAAATCCTGGAGGTACAGAGTATCCCTCCTCCTATAAGAACATGATCTAGATAATTTCACTAAAGAAGAGGTTTTAGAACCAAAGGGAGATGAGGCTAAAGCAAAGCACAAGAAGGATATGGTCAAAGAAAAGAGAATTATTGCAGACTCCATTAAGGACCATCTTATTCATCACATATCTTCATTATCCATGTCAGTGCTAGAAGTTGCCCCTAGACTTCTATAGGTTCAAGCCTAGCACATCTTCAGTTATTGCTATGATTTTATAAATAAGGATGTGTTTGGGTTTTGAAAGAAGGTGGATCAAGTAAAGTGAAAGAGAAAGAATAAAGGAATAAGCTAAAATGCAGACCATTGAATCGCCATTGGGCATGGAGTCAAGTAAACACTCTGTTAGATTGAAGGCCAGTAAATTGCATATCAGACAAAATACTTATATGATGATCGTTAGAAGAATGGAGAATGTGAAAAATAGTAGAACATCCACCAAACAGAGATTCTCTCTGCAAAATGGATTTGACAGGTACTTGAACAAGGCACACAAATAGCAGGCAGATCACAACAAATCTTACTGCTCAAGAATCTATTGTTTATGGATAGTCATTGATTCTCAATGGCTGTAAATCGTTCAAGCAAGAGGGAAAAACAGAATGGAAAATGAAGAAATCACAATCTGATAACACAACTCACAGGGATGTTCAATGTCGGAAACGAATGCTTAATAAAACTGCCCATAGGCTTACAATGCTCATACACAGGCTGTTTAATCAAATTCTTCTAGGCCTTACCCTCTCAGGTCTCCTCCCCCCTTGTGGTTACAATCTCATGAAATATATATATGTCTACAATCCCCTCCTCTCAGATAAAAACAGTTACAAATTTATAGGAATAAATCTTCTAAAAATAGAAAAAGAAAGATAGCTTAAAAAGGCTTGACACTTGAGAGAATAGGTGTTGAAATGTTGGATGCTCGATGTATGACTGTTTTCCACTAAATATGTGTTTTACTACCACATAATCTGGAATTGTCCCTTTGATTTCTTAATTGTCTTCCAGGTATCCCTGAACAACTCCCTCGAAATCTAGAAGTGATAAACTTAATACCCTAAAATCCTGATGGGTATTTTGCCACTTGTAACCGATGACATTATCATTTGCAGAACACCAAGAGGACTGTATGACTGTTGAATATGGTTTTATGAATTTATAATATCAAAGCTAATAAATGGAAAATCCAAGCTTGGAAGGCGAGGAGTTTTATAGAACAAACTCTCAAAAGTTGGATTTTATGTTTGCACATTAGCAGTTTCCAACTTTGAATTGACTTATTTCCCATCAAATGTCAAACTCAACACATCAGAAACCGATATACCATCTTCACAGTCAATCTTTAAATCTCGAATGATAGGTTTGTAGTGTTGCAACATCTAATCATTGTGTTGAAGCTCCAAGGTGAAATGAATGCATCTGCCACTATTACATACATTTATATTCAATAGAGAAGAGGGTATTTATGTTGAGAAGATTCCCTCATATATATTGGCAGGGCTATTCATCATCACATATAAGGAACCTAGACAACTTAGAGGCAAAGACTCCATAAAAGCCGGTTCACATAAATTATGTGATGTCTCAACTATATCACCACAGTCCAACAAAAGACATGTGTAGAAATGTTTAAGTTGAGATGATATCTTTTACAACAGATGTTTCTCCTCCCGGATCGAAACTAAAAGATGAAAGCCCAGACATTAATAAATTAAAAGCATTGGAGACTTCCTTTGGACTACCAACAAAGCAGTTGCTTCATGCTTCCCTTTGCAATTTGGATCTTTCATTTCCCATTTGTACTGATGATGTAGGAAGCACCTCAAATGAACCAGATAAACGCCAATGAGAAGAAGATGATTCTTGACTACATTCAGATATATCTTCCAATGCTACTCCTCCTTACTGATGTACTAGTAGCATTTTCCACTTCATATTATTTATCCTTAAAGAGCCAATTTCTTGTGTTTCCCTTGGAGAAATCTGATTTCCCCTTATGTACATCACAGTGGCCTCATTTTTCACTGAGAAAATTTGCCATTGGGTAGAAGGAGAAGGGGATCCTGGCAATGGAGGTGTTGTTGGTTACACTGGATTCCATGCGACTGATTCTATTGCTTCCAAATATCCATCCTCCTTCAAAGCTAGGACACTTGTGTTTTCCTTGTCAAAACCACATTCCTATTTGTTGGTTTCAGAAACACTGGCTAGCAATATTGGGGCCTAGGTTTCTTTTTCTGGCAAATCCCTATGAGGAAATCCCATTATAGGATAAGTGGTTGATTCCTCTTCTAGGATGGTTGAGGGGAATGGAACCCATTGCAATGTGTAAACCCTTCCTAGTATCATTCTTCCAAAAGGTTAATGGAACTTGGGGTGTAGCTCTCTCTACGCAGACCCATGTGCCATGAACTGATGACAGATCTGTGAGGAGGAGTTGTTGAGAGGATTTGTGAAGTTGGATTTGTAGATGCCATCTTTTGGTGCTGGGATGATCCACAACAATATGGAAATCCAGATGCCTTCCCACCATTAATATTTTCTCTTCCACTAAGTTTCCCTCATTTGCCTCTAAATTTGGGTCGTGCGGGAAAATAGAGTGAATTCCTATTCCCTTTTTGGAGACGTAAAGCACCGGGATGAGCTCTCCACTTATGTCTTCATCCTCCATGTGGCTTGACTTGTGCGCTTGACTTAAGTGTCGATTGCAGGTGCACTGGATCATTGTCTGTTGCGTGGTGTTTTTCTATTTTCATGTATGCAGAGAAAAATATACATATGCATGAGACATAAACCCTTTAATTATTTTTAATGTTGATAGTTGTGGACAAAATTGGTGCGTAGTGCATGAAGAAGGCCTCTTTGTGGGCTCCTCCCATGGCACCTTGTGTTGAGTGACTTAGCTCTCGACTTAATCGATTGAGTGTTTGGCATCCGATGTCTCTGCTGGCATATTTTCATCACCTGGGCACTTACACAACCTCTATGCGCATACAAAACTAGACTTATCCATAAGTCACATGGTGATTTCAATACATAAAGCATCAACAAACTGTTAGTGCACTTATAAGAAGTAAACACAGAATTCAACTATATGCCCATATTAGCCATCTATCATAATTTTCCATGTGATGTATGTTTGCTTGGCAATTGGTGTGTTGCACAGCTGATAGGGTCACTATTTATTGTTACCGCCAAGCCAATCCAATATTATTATAAATATAAAAACAACACATGTTTCAATTTTCCCTTATTTCCTTGAATCTATCACTTCAACACCCGTGACATCTCTTAAAGTTTCCTGCTCATGAACTCCTTGTGTGTTGGTTCTTTATCATGAATGTTGTGTTGTGTGGCTAGTAGTAGTAGGTACTAACTTGTGTTGTATTTGATGGCAGGTACTTGGCTCGATAACCTGTGAACTTGGTTTTTTATGCCTGATGGATTTAATGGAGCTTGGCCCTTTTGCCAATGTTGACTCTTGGTTGTAAACAATATTAAACATAAGCAATTTAGATATGGTGTAAAAACCAATCTGGAGAATAATATGATGCTTTGTAATGGCACTACAATAATGTCATTATTCCAGTAGCGTGCATTTCTTCACCAAAAGTCCAAAATTTAACACTGTAAATTGAGTACTAACACTGGCTCCTTCTGGGGATGATGTTCTCCTTGTGAAGAATCAAGAACAAGTAGACCAATGTGCCTTTCCTTTGTGCATATGTGCAATGCAACCTGCAAACTTTTACCTCTACAAACATCCACATTTATGCTCTTCCTAGTTTGTTGGGTTTGTGGAGCCATTCATACTGTCACCAGATCTCTACAATCTTTATTCAAAATTTGAACACACACTTATGAAAACAAAATTATTGTTGCATGCTAACAAACTGAAAAGAATCTACCTGCTCATATGACGAGCTTATTTTACACACTTCCTACTCTATCCAACTGCTTCCAGTAGATCAGGTAAAATCATGCTTCCAATGAATCCATACAAGTATCTGACTAACTGGTGAAACTCTTAATCTAGAGATAATGAAAGAAGGAACCCATGGAATACAAAAATGCAATTCAAAAGGATGACAAAAGAACAATTTGACATTTGAATTTTTCAAAGATTCCAAATAATCGGCAAAAGGATCATGAAAACCATAAAGAAATACCTTTTCCTGATTTTTTAGTTGAAGATCAAAAGGTCTAGTCATATCTTCTTTCTGATAATGGTTGCCTCCTTCAGCTATTTGCAAATCTGAACATGACTGTAAGTTGATTTCACTGCTGCTCGATTCTTGTTTGATGTCAGCTATGTAAGTGATACCAGTTTTTTTTTCATGAGATATTGAAATGAACTCTTCAATAATCTCAATCCCAATCTACTTAATATCTTTTGAAGATGGTGAACCATTAATATCGGATATTGGTTTGTTGACTTCCAGGAAATAATCTATTACAGCTAGTGAAGGAATAGGCTTAGTAATTTGTTCATAAAACTACTTTAGGTCCCCATCATTGCCTTCCTCAACTTTGGATGCATAGCTGTCATTAAGTGGCTTACTGCAGAAGTTTTCATTATGTGTTGATGTGAAAAATTTCCCTCCACTTGAACCATGACTATCAAGGAGAGAATCTAAATTTTTTCTATGATGCAATTGCGGATCAAAGGCCTTAGAGAGAAAAGATGAGATCTATTATTCATAGAAATTACCATCATCTTCAGAATTATAATACTCATCATAGATAGGTGAGCCAAAAACCTTTGTGTCTTGCATAGAAGGACGAGCAACCTCATGCTGTAAAACAGATTTAGAAGAAGATTCGGAAGACGATGAAACATCTTCTCCTTCCTCAACATGATCATCATCTATATCATAGTCAAAATTACTAGAAACATTTGAACAAAGGACAAATATGTCTACAGTATGGCTGTCACCAACATGCTTACAAACAGAAGAAATACTAACTAAATGTTGAATGTCAAATTCAAATTCTTTACAATAGTTATCAAAAGGAAAATCAACCGAATAAATGTTTTTGCAATAATGATGAAAGACAGTATGAAACTCCTTCAAAGAATGAATGCTCGAAGCAAGAAGGGATTGACACCATTCACGAGCATGTTCTTCTAATGAAAATATGAACATCTTGATTAAGACATCCTCGTGAACAAAATTATGTTCAAGCATGCATTTATGAAAATTTAATAAATGCTCACCAGGATGATCATCCTTGCATCCTCTAAATCTGGGAAGATAGTCATCTCATTCAGATATTGTAGGTATTGGATGTGGAAAACCATCTATGTTGGTGAAATCAAAAAATGCATACCTCCGAGCCAAAATAGTTTTCATGGCCATCATGGATCTTCAACCAGTGGAGTCACCTATGAATCTCGGGACAATGGAGTCGCCATGGTTAAAGATGTGCAGTCATGTATCTGCCCTCTTCTTGTTCACCATCAAGAAGCGGATCTGATCATTGTCGTTCTCCCAGGGAAGATATCTTCGTTGCTCTGTCCCCGGCAATGGTGCCAAAAGATGTTAGTGCTAGAAGTTGCCCCTAAACTGCTATAGGGTCAAGCCTAGCACATATTCAGTTATTTCTATGATTTTATAAATAAGGATGTGTTTGGGTTTTGAAAGAAGGTGGATCAGGTAAAGTGAAAGAGAAAGAATAAAGGAATAAGTTAAAATGCAGACCAGTGAATCACCATTTGGCATGGCGTCAAGTAAACACTTTGTTAGATTGAAGGCTAGTAAACTGCATATCAGACAAAATACTTATATGATGATGGTCAAAAGAATGGAGAATGTGAAAAATAGTAGAACATCCACCAAACAGATATTCTCTCTGCAAAATGGATTTGACAGGTACTTGAACAAGGCACACAAACAGCAGGCAGATCACAATAAATCTTGTTGCTCAAGAATCTATTGTTTATGGACAGTCATTGATTCTCAATGGCTGTAACTCATTCAAGCAAGAGGGAAAAACAAAATGGAAAACGAAGAAATCACAATCTGATAACACAAATCACAGGGATGTTCAATGTTGGAAATGAATGCTTAATAAAACTGCCCATAGGCTTACAATGCTCACACACAGGCTAGTTAATCAAATTCTTCTCAGGCCTTACCCTCTCGGGTCTCCTCCCCCCTTTTGGTTACAATCTCATGAAATATATATATGTCTACAATCCCCTCCTCTCAGATAAAAATAGTTACAAATTTATAGGAATAAATCTTCTAAAAATAGAAAAAGAAAGATAGCTTAAAAAGGCTTGACACTTGAGAGAATAGGTGTTGAAATGTTGGATGCTCGATGTATGACTGTTGTCCACTAAATCTGTTTTTGACTGCCACATAATATAGAACTGTCCATTTGATTGCTTAACTGTCTTCCAGGTATCCCTTAACAACTCCCTCGAAATCTAGAAGTGATAAACTTAATACCCTAAAATCCTGATGGGTATTTTGCCACTTGTAACCTATGACATTATCATTTGCAGAACACCAAGAGGACTATATGCCTATTGAATATGGTTGTATGAATTTATAATATCAAAGCTAATAAATGGAAAATCCAAGCTTGGAAGGTGAGGAGGTTTATAGAACAAACTCTCAGAAGTTGAATTTTCTGTTTGCACATTAGCAATTTCCACCTTTGAATTGAATTATTTCCCGTCAAATGTCAAACTCAACACATCAGAACCCAATCTACCATCTTCACATTCAATCTTTAAATCTCGAATGATAGGTTTGTAGTGTTGCAAAATCTGATCATTGTGTTGAAGCTCCAAGGTGAAATGAACGCATCCACCACTATTACATACACTGATATTCAATAGAGAAGAGGGTGTTTCTGTTGAGAAGATTCCCTCCCCTATATTGGCAAGGCTATTAAGCATCACATCTAAGGAACCTAGACAACTTAGAGGCAAAGACTCCATAAAATCCAATTCACATAAATTATGTGATGTCTCAACTATATCACCAGAGTCCAACAAAAGACATGTGTAGAAATGATGAAGTTGAGATTATATCTTGTACAATAGATGTTTCTCCTCCCGGATCGAAACTAAAAGATGAAATCCCAGACATTAATAAATTAAATGCGTTGGAGACTTCCTTTGGTCTGTAGAGCAATTTTTTCCTTCTTCCCTTTGCAATTTGGATCTTTCATTTCCCATTTGTACTGATGATGTAGGAAGCACCTCAAATGAACTAGATAAACGCCAATGAGAAGAAGATGATTCTTGACTACATTCATATATCTCTTCCAATGTTGATCCTCCTTACTGATGTACTAGCAGCATTTGCTCCTTCATATTCTTTATCCTTAAAGAGCCAATTTCCTGTGTTTCCCTTGGAGAACTCTCATTTTCCCTTATGTGCATCACAGTGGCCTCATTTTTCACTAAGAAACTTTTCCATTGGGTAGAAGGAGAAGGGGATCCTGGCAATGGAGGTGTTGTTGGTTACATTGGATTCCATGCAACTGATTCTATTGGTTCCAAATATCCATCCTCCTTCAAAGCTAGGACACTTGTGTTTTCCTTGTCAAATCCACATTCCTATTTGTTGGTTTCAGAAACACTGGCTAGCAATATTGGGGCCTGGGTTTCTTTTTCTGGCAAATACCTGTGAGGAAATCCCATTATAGGATAAGTGGTTGATTCCTCTTCCAGAATGGTTGAGTGGAATGGAACCCATTGCAATGTGTAAACCCTTCCTAGCATCATTCTTCCCAAAGGTTAATGGAACTTGGGGTGTAGCTCTCTCTACGCAGACCCATGTGCCATGAACTGATGACAGATCCGTGAGGAGGAGTTGTTGAGAGGATTTGTGAAGTTGGATTTGTAGATGCCATCTTCTAGTGTTGGGATGATCCACAACAATATGGCAATCCAAATGCCTTGCCACCATTAATATTTTCTCTTCCACTAAGTTTCCCTCGTTTTCCTCTGAATTTGGGTCGTGCAGGAAAATAGATCGAATTCCTATTCCATTTTTGGAGACGTAAAGCACCAGGATGAGATCTCCACTTCCATATTCATCCTCCATGTGTCTTGACTTGTGCACTTGACTTAAGTGTCGATTGTAGGTGTACTGGCTCATTGTGTCTTGCGTGGTGTTTTTCTATTTTCGTGTATGCAGAGGAAAATATCCATATGCATGAGACAAAAACCCTTTAATTCTTTTTAATGCTGACAATTGTGGACAAAATTGATGCGTAGTGCATGAATAAGGCCTCTTTGTGGGATCCTCCCATGGCACCTTGTGTTGAGTGACTTATCTCTCAACTTAATCGATTGAGCATTTGGCATCCGATGTCTCTACTGGCAGATTTTCATCACCTGGGAACTTACACAACCTCTATGTGCATACAAAACCAGACTTATCCATAAGTCACATGGCGATTTCAATACATGAAAGCATCAACAAACTGTTAGTGCATTTATAAGAAGTAAACACAGAATTCAACTATATGCCCATATTAGCCATCTGTCATAATTTTCCATGTGATGTTTGTTTGCTTGGAAATTGGTGTTTTGCACAACTGATAAGGTCACTATTTATTGTTATCGCCAAGCCAATCCAATATTATTATAAATATAAAAACAACCATTGTTTCAATTTTCCCTTATTGCCTTGAATCTATCACTTCAACACCTGTGACATCTCTTAAAGTTTCTTGCTCGTGAAATCCTTGTGTGTTGATGCTTTATCATGACTGTTGTGTTGTTTGGCTAGTAGTAGTAGGTACTAACTTGTGTTGTATTTGATGGAAGGTGCTTGGCTCGATAACCTATGAACTTGGTTTTTTATGCCTGATGGCTTTAATGGAGCTTGGCCCTTTTGCCAATGTTGACTCTTAGTTGTAAACAATATTAAACATAAGCAGTTTAGATATGGTGCAAAAACCAATCTGGCAAAGAATATGATGCTTTATAATGGCGCTGCAAGAACATTATTATTCCAGTAGCGTGCATGTCTTCACCAAAAGTCCAAAATTTAACACTGTAAACTGAGTACTAACAATCCACTCCAAAAGAAATGATGGATTCCTTAACCCGATTGTTTGAAGGAAACAACATCAACCAAAGAATGACCTTGAGATAAAGAACGTGAGGATGCATAATTAAGAAACCATCCACTCTTTCTTCTCAAGAGTGAACCAGATCAAGGAGAAGATGTAATCCATTGGAGATACAGTGAATGGAGAAGAAATGGTGATGACCACCTTGAATGGCCTCTCAAGGTCATGATATGCATCTATTCAAGGGATATGCTCAAGTAGGAAACTACCCAAGTTTAGTAGGTTATGGGAAGATTGCAACCAAGAAGAAGCAAGGAAGACATCAAGAGAAGAGAAGATGACGGATGATGATCAAGACCTAGCCGCCCACACCAGGAAAGGAAAGAGAAATAAATAACCATCCTCACCCAATAAGTTTCAGAAGGGCCGAAGAAATAACCCAAATATCAGATGTTTCTATTGTCAAAAAATGGGACACATTGCTAGGAATTATTCCCTCATTCAGAGACCAAGGGAAAATAAAGGAGGTAAAATGCATCATTTTCATACAGTTGAAGATGATGAGCCACCCAAGAAGTTTGCAAAGGAATATGAATCAAGTGATGAGGAGTATGTTCTTATCTCAACCCTTATAGGAACTGTCACTCATGGAAGTGACATTTGTCTGGTGGACAATGGTTCTTCCAAGCACATGATAGGTTATAAAGACTCCTTGTCTAACCTTACTCAAAAGGATTCATCGCACAAGGTGAAATTGGGATATGACTATCAGTATCCGATCAAAGGAGTAGGAGAAGCCTCCTACAAGTTAGACTTAGGAAATCCAATGAAGATTAAGAAGTTCTATATGTTTCTAGATTGAAGAAGAACCTTCTCTCGATTTCAACATTGGATGAAAAGGTTTACAAAGTTTCATGTGTTGATGGACGAGTTCTTATGTGGCTTAGAGGGAAGAATTTTGATGATGTTGTGGTGATTAGAGTTCCATAGGGAGGAATCTACGAATTGAAAGGGCGATCAGATTCAGAATTAATTCATGACACTATGAATCCCAATGAATTATGGTGTGGGAGATTTTCTCACATACATTACAAGGCCCTACAAAGTGTGAGAAAGATGGTGACGGGACTACCAGAGATCCAGGAAAAACTATACAGCATGTGCAAGGATTGAGCACAAGGCAAGAAAGTAAAGCACTCCTTTACTAGTAGTGATAACAGATCCAAAAGAGCATTGGAAATTGTGCACTCGGATGTGTGTGGACCGATGTCAATAAATTCAATAAGAGACTATGTATATTATGTGTATTTTATTGATGATTACTCACGTAAAACTTGGATCTATTTTTTGAAGGAAAAGAATTAAGTGTTTGGAAAATTCAAAGAATTTAAGGCACTAGTAGAAAACCTGACGGAGCGAAAGATAAATAACTTGCGATTAGATAATGGAGGAGAATTCACTTCATAGGAATTCAAATAATATTGCAAGGAAGTTGGGATTAAGAGTGAGCTTTCTACTCCCTATAATCCCCAGTAGAACAAAGTAGCAGAAAGGAAGAATCAGATGATCATGGAAGAAGTCAAGGCTATGATCCATGATCAAGATCTACCTATGCATATGTGGGAATAAGCAGTAAAGAAGGTAGTTTACGTGAAGAACAGAACTCCCCACAAAGTACTTGAAAACAATACACCAGAGGATATGTTTTCAGGAGAGAAGTTGGAAGTCATCCATCTAAGGATATTTGGATGCCCCATACTTGTGCATGTCCCCAAGGAAAAGAGGAAAAAAATGGATCCATCCGGAAAGAATGGAATATTTTTTGGTTACAGTGAAACATTGAAGGCATACATGATATATATTCCCAGTCACCGAAAAGATGATATTAGCTTATATGTCACCTTCGATGAGAGTGCAACTTTCAGAAAATCAAAACAGGACTGTGCAAAAGAGATTCACAAGGAGGAGAATGAAGTTAATAGAATTCCAGAGGCAGAAGCAATTGAACCAGAGGAAGTCATTCATGAGGATAATGACATGGTAGAACCTCAGAGGCCAGCAAAGATTCCTTCTCTCAATAGGAACCCATCAGATATGCAGAAAGATATGGTGCCCCAGAAAAATATATCAGGGAAAGTAATGAGTTGAAACCGCATTACAACTATGTGGCATGTTTGTGTGATATCATAGATGCAAAACCTTCTAGTTATGAAGAGGCTGTAGAAAATAGGGTATGGAAGGATTCCATGGGGGAGTACTATCAGTGCATAGTAAAGAATGATGTCTTGGATGTGGTCCCCATACCGAAGAATAAATCAGTAGTAAGTTCAAAATGGATATACAAAATAAAACATGCAGTTGATGGTAGTATTGAAAATTATAAGGATAGATTTGTGGCTCGAGGATTCTCTCATAAGGAGGGCATTGACTGTGAGGCGATATTTTCTCCCGTGGAGAGATATACCTCGATCATGACTATACTTTCATTGGTCATAGTAATGAAATGGAAGGTGCATCAAATGGATTAAGATAACCTTCTTGAATGGTGAAATAAAGGAGGAAGTATATGTAGAGCAGCCACAAGGGTTAGAGTTACATGAAAGGGAGATGCATGTGGGCATATTGAAGAAGGAATTATATGGATTAACTTAGGAACCTAGAGCATGGTATGGTAGGATCGAAAATTTTCTAACGAGCTTAGGATTTACAAAGAGCAATGCAGATCCTAACCTTTACTTTAAGGTTGTAGATGATGGTCTGGTAATACTATTGCTATATGTGGATGACATGTTTCTAACAGTCGTAGAAAATATAATCTCAGAGTGTAAGAGAAAACTGGTTGTTGAGTTTGAGATGAAATATCTCAGGATGATGCATTACTTTTTGGGTCTCAAGATATGGCAGAGACATGATGAGATCTTTCTGAATCAAGGGAAGTATGCAGTGTAAATCCTAAAGAGGTTCGGGATGTTGGATTGCAAGGTAATGGCTACACCTATGGTATAAAATATGAATTTGTTGTAGGATACGAGTTTAGAGAATGTGGATGTTATTTTATACATGAATATGGTGGGTTCGTTTATGTACTTGACGAACACGAGACCGAATATATGTTTTTCTATGAACACCCTGAGTCAGTATATGGAGTAGCCCAGGAAGATTCATTTGGTCACAACAGAACACGTGACAAGGTACCTTAAGGGTACATTGGATTATGGTCTCAGGTATGTGAAAGACCATGAGTTTGGGTTATATGGATATTTGTATTTATACTGGGCCGATAGTATTCCTGATTGGAAGAGTACTTTGACATATTGCTTCAATTTAGGCTCCAGTATGGTTTCGTGGAGAAGAAGGAAGAATTCATTTGTAGCACTCAGTACGGATGAGGCCGAATATAAACATGTGCAGTATGTAGACAAGCAGTGTGGCTTCGTAAGATGTTGTCTAGGTTATTTGGTCTCAAACTGGAGGTGACCTACATTTGGTGTGATAACCAGAGTTGCATGAAGTTGTCATAGAATCTGGTGTTCCATGACAAGTCGAAGCATATCGAGATCAAATATCACTATATCAGGGATATGGTGTAGAGGGGAGTAGTGAGGCTCCAGTACGTGATTACTGAGGAGTAGGTTGCGGACATGTTGAACAAGCCACTGCTGAGGATGAAGTTCGAGCACTTAAGGGACAAGCTTTCCATGGTCCCTCTTCAGAGGGAGTGACGAGGTATAGTTGCATTGTGGGGTAGTGGATTTCTTGGGGAAATGTTGTAGCTATTTGAGATCTACCCACAGTCCTTGGATGCATTGGTTGTGAATTCATAGGGGTGCACATCATGAGGTAAAGATGCATTGTGGGGTAGTGGATGTCATGGTGATATGTTGAAGCTATTTGAGAGCTACCCACATGCCTTGGATGCATTGGCTATGAATTCATGTTGTACTATGGATATCCAATGATGCATATATTCATATGTTCAACGGTCAATGGTCATGAGCTCGTGTGGCAACAAAGAATACCTTCCTAGTTAAGAGGAAGTGTTGATATTTTGATGTAACTACGAAATATATTATGTTGTATTCATATTGGTCAAACCTCAAGAAGGTTATTGTAATATTATTGTATAAATTGACTCAAAAGAAATTATTATTTTATTTTTATCCTTATTGTAAAAGTCAAAATGGCCCCTCTTAGGGTTGCATATTTTCGGGATTCAATTTGTGTGTATAAGTAGAGGTCGAGTTCCTCTCATTTGTATACACACACAACTCACTTTCTCTTGTGTATTTGGAGCATAGAAAAGGAGGTCTAACACAAGAGGTCTTGGTTTCTTCGTCTTTGGTATCTTGGTCTTGGTCTATTTGTGGAGATCTATAACGTGACATTGTATTGGTTGAAGGAATCTATACTAAAGAATTGGTTGTTGGGTTTTCTCCCCCAAGAGGGTTTCCTAGGATGTATCTTGTGTTCTGTGATTGTTTATCTTTCATTGATCCTATTACATGAAATTGTTAAAGAATGTTAAAGAAGATAATTGTAACTTCTAAAATTATAACAGGGTGAAATCATGAAGATGGGTGTCTAATTTTCTTGTTTTATGAGGAAAAAAACTATATTTTCACAAGTTCTTCAACTTCTGGAATACAAAACTATTTTTTTTTATTTAGAATTTCACTTTACAGTAAAAAAAAAAAACTTGTGAAGAATTTTGTTATCTTTCCAATGACTATTTTTCATTTTTTTTTATTAAGATTTGATATGTCAATTTGACAATTGTTGAACAATATGTTCCTTAAACATGAAATGAATGATAATGAGTTATTTTTTCCTCCAACAATGTATCTATTATTAAACTTATGTTTTTAACAAACAAAATATACTGCAACAATCTACAGAGACTCTATTTTATTATGACTATAATTTTGAATCTAACGGATGAATATTATAATTTCTAGAATTTTTTGAAGTGACCAAGCTGAAAACGTTGCAGATTTTAGACACATGTTTTACTCCACCTTGTATCTATCTTAATTTTTACTTAAAAGTAAAATATAAAAATACCCTTTTGAAAAGAACAGTTTAAGGATTATGAATATAATTTTTTCTAAATTTTTCACTGTGTATTTTTAGAGATACGGATATTTTATTTCACTGAATCATAATGTCTCCTGAAAATATTATACATTGATTTTAAAAAATAAATAAATAAATAAAAATAATGAAAATGAAAACAAATTATAGGAATTGAAAGTAGATTCAATTTTTCAAATGTTGGTGTCATTTTCAAAACCAAATTCTGAGTATTTGCAGGAGTCCGCAACCTCCAAAGTTATGGTAAGATTGGGGAAATTATCTGGTTTCTGTTTACAGTCCAAATTTCTAGTTTTCGGACGAAAGAATCTTTCGGCCGAAAACATATTATTTTGGCCAAAAGACTAAATTCTAACGAAAATCGTCAAAACTAAACGGTTTTGAAGGTTTTTGGCCGAAAAAATCTTGTTTCGGCCGAAAGAGGGTTGAGCGAATTTCGTCGGACGGAAAAAAATGAAAAGACACGTTGTATCGTTTCATTTCGTGCCAAATTGTATAAATATGTTTTCGGTCGAACACATTTAACACAATTCATCACTTGTTTGATGGTTTTGTAGAGCACCTAAACAAAGTTTTGAATCATCTTTTTGTTTTTTGTTGAATTAGGTAATTGATGTTTGTTCAAGTTTTTATTGGAATAACAATTTATATGTTGAAAGATAAATGTTGATCATTTTTTCAAGGTGAAGTCTTTGTTGAACATATCTTTTACAGATAACTATAAAATCCATGGGAAACAAAAGTTTGCGCAAGAGAAAATTTGATCGCACTCAAGATGATACTCTCCATAACGAACAAAGGAAAGAGAATTATTGGAGAAAGAAACAAGAATATGAAAATATTGAAGAAAGAAACAATGATAATGTAAATAGAGATTTTCAACAAGAAGAAATCCAACCAGGTATGCATGTGCATGAAGTCCTTTACTAGTCCCATAATAATCAGATGGTAGACTAGTATAATCAGGGTGCATGTGCATGAAAAACTCCGCATAAAAGTGTCTTGCAAAATAGTGTGGAACCTCATCGTTCCATGACAATTTCCCATATGCTACCAAAAATCTATTATACAGATGTCCTGCAATGTCGAGGTGCTTAAAATATTTCACCTTCAACATATTCTTCTTTGGCCCATCTTTGAAATTGAACATCGAAATTGCATCTTCTTTTGGAAATTTATTTTTTACTGCCTCCCATTTATCAAGGCCCATCACCTTTGAATTTTTCCACCTCATTGGATCGAAAAAAATGTCAGTGGTTGGCCCCATCTTTTGATATGTGTCCATAAAGTTTTGCAATGAATGAAAAACAATCTGCAAGATTTGTTTACTCTCCTGAGGGAGTTCCAAGACCACCAAATCATTTTCCAGCCTCCTTTTAACACATGAGCATCACTCAAGGGTCATTGCTTCAGTAATCCCTTCCCAGAAAAGTTCATCACCAACATCTGAAGGATAGGTGGACGTAGGCATGTAATATTTTGTTTCTTGATAACGCGGCCTCCTAAATCCACCTTCACCCTCCACACCAACATTAGAATCTTTCTGACAACCACTCTCTCTTTCATTTCTGTCCCTTGATCTAAACTCATTGTCTACACACACATTTGAAATCAATTACAACATTTAACTTGACATAAATTTAAATACACAAAAATACAACAAAAATAAACAAAATCAAAGAAAATTACCAGAAATATTCTCTTATCCTGAGGTATTCCCTAGATTCTCAGGTGTAGGATTATCAATGCACAGCCTATCTAAGAAGGTTGCATCCATATCACTTGCTTGAGCACATTATGCAATTGATATATTCACAAACTCGTTTGATAATCTCCTCTGAAGAGATTGTTGTTGGTCACTTGGAGTCTCAGTTGAAGAAGGAGTTCCTCTTCTTCCTTCTTGGGAAAGCCTAGAGCGTTTGCGAGGAATGTTTGGAGAATATTTTGTTGACATCTCTCCTCAATATCTATTCTTTGTAAATTCATGAAAATTTAAGAACAAGACAAGTACAAGTTAATATCTCCAACATTGACCAACAAAAATTATGAAGAAAGAAAAAAAAATAAGACAAAATTAATAGAAATTTTCTTTATGTTAGACACAATTATAATAGGGTGATGAATAGCTCCACTAGCCATGCCCATTTCAAATATATTTTGGTTTCTTAATATTATCACAAATAACCTTGGTAAATCCACCAATAGTACATGGGTCAAAGTCTGGTAACGAAGTAGCGGTTATCTATATGGGCAATTAGATTTCATGCATCCAACAGGTATGGAGCACAGTCCATGAAAATCAATGATTAACTTTACGCCATTTTTGGTTGGATGGAAGAAATATGCCATCTACAAAGAAATGGAACTAAGTATCAACAAGTTTGTATTACACTTGGAGGGGGAATTAATAGAGAAAATGTATTATATGATTGCAGGTTGTTGGAATTATGTTTATGACAGACCTTTTTATATACTAAGCATCTCTGATTAGATGATTTGACGCTGCTAAATATTCATTTATATGTGGCTATAAAGCGTTGTTTATATGTTTATTGGCCTTCTTCCAGTGACCCCGTCGATACAGGGGCTCAAAATGGCCTTTGAATCATTTTGGTAGATCCATCCTGAGTGTTATATTAATTCATATTTTCCATAACATATTACCAAGAAATATGTTGTAACATATTACAATGTAATATGTCATAACATATTACATTGTAATATGTCATAACATATATTACTATAACATATTACATTGTAATATGTCATAACATATATTACTATAACATATTACATTGTAATATGTTATAACATATTACAATGTAATATGTTATAGTAATATGTTATAACATATTACATTATAATATGTTCTAACATATTAAACAATGTTATAACAGTGAATATACTACCTATGTTTCTGTGTATCTGTTATGGAGGTTGAGCGAATGACTTCAGTGAATATACTGCCTATGTTTCAAAGTGTGTTTCTATTTATAATAGTTTTATAATGGATACCATTGTTTTTAGGTTTCCCATTAGCCTTTTCACACCCCGAGAATCAAACATTCATAAGGTTTAACTTCTGCAAGTTCTTGGCAAATACAATGCACCAACAGTTTTTAGATTTTAGGGGTACCAGGTTATTCAGGTACCAGTCTCACTTCATCCATATGTTAATCCATCAAAACTACTCACATATGGATTATTTTAAGTCTAGGATGGTGAATGACTAGCCAACATGTTGCTCTCCCAACCATTGAGTGGTTGCCTATGGTACGAGAACATGTCACTAGGGAAGGTTTTTTACATCTTGTAAACTCTTTTATGTCTATATTAGACTTTATTATCCACAATGAAGTATTTGTTATAATGAAGTAGTCAACCTTCACTTTGTTGCTAGTTCAGTGAGTTGATCCTGCAAGAAGTTGACTAACTCTTATTCTATGTCAGCATGTTTTGCCACATTGTTGCCATGTCTATCTTTTGAAGATGTGATGTGATTATGACGCCTTCATTGAATGGTAAATCTATGGAAGAATTTTGTGTTGTTTTCCCCTCTTTGAGAAAACATATTCTTCTTCTCCTTCATGATTCATTGTGGGTTAGCCTAGCTTATTACCATTGATTGTGGATTAGCTTAGCTTATTACCATTACTTGAATATGGAAATTAGTACAAAACTAACTATGAGTACAACTTTCTAATATGAGTAATGTATCTGATTATGAGATACTGATTACACTGGTTTGAATATCTCATAACATATATTACTATATAACATATTACATTGTAATATGTTATAACATATTACAATGTAATTATATGTTATAGTAATACGTTATAACATATTACATTGTAATAGGTTATAACATATCACAATGTTATAACAGTGAATATACTACCTATGTTTCAGTGTATCTATTCTGGAGGTTGAGGGAATGAATTCAGTGAATATACGGCCTATGTTTCAAAGTTTTTTTTTTATTTATAATAGTTTTTGGGTTTCTTAGTAGCCTATCATTGTTTTTGGGTTTCTTAGTAGCCTTGTCACACCTCGAGAATCAAACCTTCATAAATTTTGAATTTTGCAAGTTCTTGGCAAATACAATGCACCAACAATTTTTAAATTTTAGGGGTATGAGGTCATTCAGGTACTAGTCTCACTTGATCCATATGTTAATCCATCAAAACTACTCACATATGGGTTATTTTAAGTCTAGTATGGTGAATGACCAGCCAACATGTTTCTCTCCCAACCATTGAGTGGTTGCTTATAGTAAGAGATCATGTCACCAGTGAAGTTTTTTTGCAGTATGTAAACTCTTTTATGTCTATATTAGACTTTATTATCCAAAATGAAGTATCTGTTATAATTATTCCTTTACTCAAAGGGTCACTACAATTGCAAAACAACAACAAAGTGGGAGACTGGTTCCTTTTTGAGTAGTTTACTATGATAAAAATCTATGGTTTGGAAGAGAAGCCATATCAAAAGTGAGTGTTGAATTCGGTTTTTCTAGAGACTGAAAAAAGTGAAATTCAGTCAGTTGTTGACTTAAAAGCCAAACATATTACATTAAATGTTGATCAGATGAATTTCAAGGAAAAACCAAATCTACACAAGTAGGTCACTCATGTCTTACACAAAGATGTGACCAAGACTCATGACAATATGAAAAAATTAAAATATGCATTAATCAAAGTGGAGAAATAGCTAAGCCAAGATAAAGTGGTTACTAAAACAAGGATTTCCATAATCAACAATCTATAAAATAATATGTATAACTTATGATACTCTAATATTACATATGTAAAAATGGATTTATAAATTGAATTCCTAAAGATTTGAAATTTTTATAAAATACAAAACGTTTGAAATAAGAAGTTGGACAGTTTGAAATTTTCATGATTTTTTTATAAAATACAAAACGTTTGAAATGATCGTGACTTGGTCGTGGGGAGCCAGCCATGTGGCCAAGCCATGGGCGTTCCCACGGCTTGGCCACATGGTTGGCCCCCCGCGGCCAAGTCACAACCAATTTTAATGAGAGATTATCTATGTACAAAAAATCAGGGCATTTGAATCTAGGTCTTTAACACCGAAGTGAAAGACAATAGATTCAGCTTCTGGTTGTCTGCTCAGGCACAAACTAATCACTTAAATGCTTACTCTATTCTTAATATTTGATTGTTAAATGTTTATATCAAATTTAAAAACTTAATATTTGATTGTTAAATGTCTATATGAAATTAACTAAATCCATATTATTTATAAATTATTTATTAATGTCTATATCAAATTTCCATTTTTAAGTAAATCCATATTGTTTATAAATTTATTTTTTGTGTGTATAATTTGAACATATAAACAAGTAATTTTTAAATTGTCTTCTTGTTTTATTTTTAAATTTATTAAAAAAAAATTACATATATATGTTTTAAATGTTTTCCATTGTATGTATATTTCACAAATATTCCTTTACAAATTATAAGATAGACAATAATGTACAACAAGGAATTCCAGAATCAATAATCTGTAAAATAATATTTATAACTTATGATAATCTAATATTACATATGTAAAAATGGATTTATAAATTGAATTCCTAAAGATTTGAATTTTTTATAAAATAAAAAAACGTTTGAAAGTAAAACTTGGACAGTTTGAAATTTTTATGAAAACCAAAACATTTGAAATGAATGTGAATTGGCCGCAGGGGACCAACCATGTGGCCAAGCCATGGGCATGCCCATGGCTTGACCACAGGGCTGCCCCCCGCAAAAGTCACAGCCAATTTTAATAAGAGATTATCTATGCACAGAAAAGCAGGGCATTTGAATCTAAGTCTTTAACACCGGAGTGAAAGACAGTAGATTCGGCTCCTGGTTGATTGCTCGAGCACAAACTAATCACTTAAATTCTTACTATATTCTTAATATTTGATTGTTAAATGTCTATCACATTTAAAAACTTAATATTTGATTGTTAAATGTCTATCAAATTTAAAAACTTAATATTTGATTGTTAAATGTCTATATCAAATTAACTAAATCCATATTGTTTATAAATTATTTATTAATGTCTA
>JZKD02S1821940.1:80258-92981 GCA_000966675.3 Picea glauca
ATTAAAATATTGTCTTTAAATCTAAGCTGGACCAGAACAAATGTGCACATACCAAATCTAAAATCTAAATACTAATTAACAAATTTAAAATAAACATAAATATAAATGTACAAATATTAACAAAATTAAAATAAACATAAAGATTTATTCTACCTGTACCAAACTATATAACACATTTATGCACATAATTTACAACACTTTTATAATAAGAATGTAATCTTTTGAACTATTACACATCATATAGTAAATTCATTTTAATCTTGGATTCAATAAATATTCACATAATTTTTTAGATGTCGAAAGATAGAGGGTTAAGAATGAACTATGCAAGTTTATTTTTATTTTATTATGAGTTTTATAAATATCCTCACATCTCTTTTAGTTACTTGCAGACAAGGCATAAGGGAAATAAAACTCTTATTTTTTTCAGGCAAAATAAGTTTTTATTTTTAAAATCGGAATGTTTAAACAAATTCTAAAGGTAAATTTCGACCAATTAAAGCTGGGATTCTGTACCAATCCAAATTCAGACAAAAATTAAATCAAATTCTTGAATGGGAACCAAAAAACTATTGGAAGCTTTCAAAGCATATAAACCCATCAAGGCAAGACAAGCCTATGGTCCAAAGGGGCACCATGGCATAAGCCTGCTGATTTTTTAGGATTCCGCAGTTGACTACTTGGAGGCAGACCGTTTACAGAAAGATTTCTTAAAAGAAGGAAGAGGTCGAGTTGAATGGGATCATCGTGGAACGATGACTCACCCTGATGGTGAAAAACGTATATTATATGGCTATATGGAAAAGAAGGAGGACATGGAAAACTTCAAAAAACACCTGGGTTTTTAATATTTTCATTGTTAAACAATTTTGCAACTAGTGTTCAGCTAAAACAATTTAGTACTTGGATTTAAGTAGTTTTAGTTGAAAAGGATATCCTGCTAACATTAGAATTTGATGTTGGTTGATCAAGTAGTGGAAGGTATAAGTATGACTGTGACTTGGATGCGTGGGGGCAACACTGTGGCCAAGTTGTTGGCATGCCCATGGCTTGGCCATAGGGTTGGCCCCCCGCAGCCAAGTCACAGTCCCATGGAATGTGACTTGGTTGCAGGGGCCCAGCCCTATGACCAAGTCGTTGGCATGTCCACGACTTGGCTACAGGACTCGCCATATAAATTAAAATGTAAATTAAAAATTAAAAACACGACATATAAATTAAAATTATAAATTATAAATTATAGTTAAAATAAAAAATTATAAATAAAAATTAAAATTAAAGGTTTTGTCTTACTTGAATCTCAGCCCGCCCGACTTCCCGTCGACACGACAACACGTCCGCCTGCAGGAGCGCCCACCAACACGACGTCTGCGACAAGCCCTCGCCAAAAGGTCACTCACAAATCACTCACTATCACAATCACAAACATGACGTCCGCCCGCCAAGTGTTAGCAACATTACTTGTCTTCGGCATCAGGATATCCTGGTCTGCAGGTTGCACAAGGAGCGCCCAAGCACAGCGAACAAAAGAAGTCCTTTTCGGACTAAAAATCAAGAGAGCGGGCAAAATTATAGTGTCAATGGTCTGGATCCGTCCATATGAGCATATCAACGGTTGGCGGGAAATCGCGAATAGAAAGGTGCGCCGAAGATAACGCAATGGATGGCGCCCATATTATGTGCAGGGAAAGATAACAGCCATCCATCCAGAGGACGCGTGGTGCGAGATCCACTCGTGTCGGCGTTTCAGCAATCGGGAGTTCGAAGGGTGAAGGTTCCATGTTGTCCTATCTCTCGAAACCCCGAACCCTGAAAGTGTCGAAGGCGCTCAAAGTAGGGCCCGCAGTATCACAAGGAAATCTCGACCATCCGTCCACAGGAGACACCTGGCGCGAGATTAGGCTCCTCGCCTATTTGCTCATCACGACTCCGACGCACAAAGAGCAGCTCCTTCATATCCCCGATGCACGAGGTGCTGGGAGTGTCCAGGGCCCGGGCCCACGGCATCGTCAGGAGAGTTCAAAGCCGTCAGATCTAAAGGGATGCATGACGCTAGATTAAGACATCTCGGCGTTTCGCTCATCGTGATTTCAAGAAGAAAGGATTATCTCCTCCCCATTCACGAACGCCGAAGGCGCCTTGGGAACGAGCACATGGTCACAGCCCGTGGTCACTTGGGAAAGAAAAGAGTTGTTCAAGAAGGGTCGAAGGCGTCGTGTATGTTCAAAGAAGGAATCACCATGATCTCCAAGTGCCATTTGATCTGACCTCGATCCTGGTTTTCGCTTGGAGTAAATGAAGGCGAGAAAGGGTGGTTGAGGCCTCTCCTCATTCATTAAATGCGAGGAATGGAGGGTCTGGAAAGCGGACTACTCGAGAGGGTCCTGTGTACCCATTTTTCCAGAGAAGCCATGCCAAGTTCTCGACTCTCCAAGGAGGTATTCACACGCTATCTCGGCTCTTAATGGCTCAAGTACTTCCCTTGCAGGAGCCATGTGCAGTTAAGGTGGCGTCTAACAAAGAATAGTCGTCCGATTTGGCCGAGGGGACACCAAGTTTTGGGTGCACGATCGGCCAGAGTCTGCATGCGTAGACTGTCAGAAGACATGCAAACGCAATGTTTTTAATGCAGCGTCTTGTTTTTGCTGTTGTTGTTGTTTTTAAGTATATGTAGGTGTTTTCGCCATTTTTGTAAGCATCGATGGTAGAGCGAAGCTCCCAATTGTAAAGTTTAAGCACAGACTCTAGTTCTCTGGTTATGCATTGGTGTGTAAGATTTCTTGTTTAATGACAGACAGTCTTCCCACTCCATATGGTTTTCATCTTACGCTAAGAGATTTCGTGATCGACTGATTCGCACGGATTATGGCAATTATGTTGTGATAAAGGATTTATTGTGGCATTGTTGTTTTCTCTGGTTTTCTGCGTTTGAATGTAAGAAGATCTTGCGTTCAGATGCCTTCTCCTATAGTCTGTGAGAAACCTGATGTTTATGACAGTCTTCCTCCTACTCACCCTTACTACAACTCACTATCTGAAGTTATCTAAGACCTCACTTGCCCATGCATGCCTAGCCTAGTTTCAGAGTTAGAACCACATCATTTTGAGTTAACTTCCATTTGATCACCCCTTTAAACAAATCGTGACATAAACTGATGGGCGTCGGGCTCTGCTCCTGCTGCAATCCAGGGGTGACTTCCATCACCAACATTTCTGGCGTCGTTTCCAGGGACGAAGTTGAAGATTTTCCCTGGGCAGAACGACATTTAGCCTCTGATTCTGAAGGTGCATCAAACATCAGAGCCCTTCAATATTGCTACTATGCACCTGGCGACTCCACTGTGGTGACTCCGAGGTTTCCACATCACTATTTCAGATGTGGCTACTGTTAGCACACTTGAAAGATGACCCTAAGGAGCTTTCTCGAGAAGGTTTTAGTAGCTACTTTCTCAGCCTGAGAAGCTTCCTGGGGTAACAAAAACGTTAGGATCTGGCCTTTGATGGTGAACAAGGACCAAACACATTCGAGGTTGCGCATATTTCACCTGGAAACTCCATGATTCAAGGATCGATTGGCGACTCCACTGGTTCGATATGGAGAAAATCCTTGCTCGCAGGTTTGCTCCTTTTAATTTTTTTGTTATTCCTGGTTTTCCTAATGTTGTCCCCTCTCTGAATGAATGGGGTGATTATTTGCCTGTATTTGGAAAATGTGAAGAGGACAACCCTGCTTAGCACCTCAGTGAGTTTCATGAACTCATGCGCCAGTGGGAGATACATCATGAGGATATATTACTTAAGATGTTCATGTTCTCGTTAGCAGGGGATGCACGTAAATGGTATCATTCTTTACCCCCTACTAGCATTTCTTCACTCTCAGAGTTTCATGCAGCTTTCATCGCCTATTGTCAGTAGTTTTATCCCTCCGAGTTAATTTTTCATAACTGTGGTGAGGGATACCACAACTCTATACAAAATGAAGTTATTTCTGACATAGGTTGTGAGGATAATCCTGACAACCTGGATCAGAAATCATTCCTTTCTCCTCCCCATTCATCTGCATCAAAGGAGTGTTATGGAAGTGACGAATATCCCAGGGGGGAAGAGGATTCCCTGAGTGAGCTGATGGAGCAGGTGAAATATCTCTCTGCCCAATTAGAAGGGTTGAAATATGAAGATTGTGCAGAGGATTTTCTAGCCTGGGAGGAAGAAGATGACCTAAGTGAACTAGTGGAGCAGGCGATATTCCCCACTCCCCAGTGTGCAAAATTGGAATCTGAAGACAGTGAAGAGGATTTTCCATTCTTCGAGGTAGATGATCTAAGTAGCTCTTTTGAAGAGATTATTGAAGATTTCTTGGATGCGTTAGCATCTTCCCCCGATGAGCCTGTTGTCTCATATTTAAACGAAGAAGCCATTGTGGAAGAGGATTGTTCTTTCTTCCTTCATGAGATTTCCCATGATGTATTTACATTTTGGATTGAAGAGAAGGATTGGGAGACCGTTCCCTTTTTGCAATATGGGGGAGTGCATGGAAAAGAGGAGGAGGAAGCAGAGGAGCAGTTGAGCATGCATTTCTTTTTCTATTCAAAGCCAGTCAGCGAGAAGCCACCACCCGAGATCAGTGAGCCTACGACAGTTGTCCACTCACCTGTTCTTGTCAGAGATATTCAGCCACATGAGAATAGTTGTGTAGAAGAGGAGGTTGCCCGTCGCCAATTTTTTGAAATTTTCCACTCATTCTATGATCCTGTCAGTGAGTACATGGAGTGGAATTTCCCCTATGCCTTAGAGCCTCCCTATTTCATCTTAACTCCAGCCTGTAAAGAGGAGTTGAAGAGTGTAATCGTTCTGCTGTCACGGTTACACCATCTGTTGATGATCATTGACAAAAGGAAGGAGCTTCTATCCAGGAAGGTGCTTGAATGGCTATGGTGGAAATCTGGTTTCACCTAGCCCCATGTAAAGTGTTTTTTTAGTTTAGGATTGTATATAAATAAGATCCTTTGAGCATGTATCTTTATTTTGTTTCTTTTATTTTTCGGCTTGTATTTTCAGCAGCGGGATGTTTTGAGCTTGACTCCATAGCCCAACAGCAAGGCACTGAAACTGCAAAATGAGTCCTTAGAGCATCACAGGGACGACTCTATCCCCCATGGAGCCTAATGTTAGCAACATTACTTGTCTTCAGCATCGGGATATCCAAGTCTGCAGGTTGCACGAGGAGCGCCCAAGCTCAACAAACAAAAGAAGTCCTTTTTGGACTAAAAATCAAGAGAGTGGGCAAAATTATAGTGTCAATGGTTTGGATCCGTCCATATGAGCATATCAACGGTTGGCGGGAAATCGAGAATAGAAAGGTGCGCCGAAGATAACGCAATGGATGGTGCCCATATTATGTGTAGGGAAAGATAACAGTCATCCATCCAGAGGACGCATGGCGTGAGATCCACTTGTGTCGGCATTTCGGAAATCGGGAGTTCGAAGGGTGAAGGTTCCATGTTTTCTTATCTCTCGAAACCCTGAACCCCGAAAGCACCGAAGGCGCTCAAAGTAGGGCCCACAGTATCACAAGGCAATCTCAACCGTCCGTCCACAAGAGACACCTGGCGCGCGATTAGGCTCCTCGCCTATTCGCTCATCGCGACTCCGACGCACAAAGAGAAGCTCCTTCATATCCCCGATGTGCGAGGTGCCGGGAGTGTCCAGGGCCCAGGCCCACGGCATCATCGGGAGAGTTCAGAGCCGTCAGATCTAGAGGGATGCATGGCGCCAAATTAAGCCATCTCAGCATTTCGCTCATCGCGATTTCAAGAAGCAAGGATTAGCTCCTCCCCATTCGCGAACGCCGAAGGCGCCTTCGAAACGAGCACATGGTCACAGCCCGTGGTCACTTGGGAAAGAAAAGAGATGTTCAAGAAGGGCTGAAGGCATCGTGTATGTTCAGAGAAGGAATCACCGCGATCTCCAAGTGCCATTTGATCCGACCTCGATCCTGGTTTTTTCTTGGAGTAAATGAAGGTGAGAAAGGGTGGTTGATGCCTCTCCTCATTCATTAAATGCGAGGAATGGAGGGTCTGGCAAGCGGACTGCTCAAGAGGGTCATGTGTACCCATTTTTCCAGAGAAGCCATGCCGAGTTCGTGACTCGCCAAGGAGGTTTTCACACGCTAGCTCATCTCTTAATGGCTCAGCTACTTCCCTTGTAAGAGCCATGTGCAGTTAAGGTGGCGTCTGACAAAGAATAGTCGTTCGATTTGGTCGAGGGGACACCAAGTCTTGGGTGCACGATCGGCCAGAGTCTGCATGTGCATACTGTCAGAAGACATGCAGACGCAATGTTTTTAATGCAGCGTCTTGTTTTTGCTGATGTTGTTGTTTTTGAGTATATGTAGGCGTTTTCACCATTTTTGTAAGCATCAATGGTAGAGTGAAGCTCTCGATTGTAAAGTTTAAGCACAGACTCCAGTTCTCTGGTTATGCATTGGTGTGTAATATTTCTTGTTTAATGACATACAGTCTTTCCACTCCATCTGGTTTTCATCTTATGCTAAGAGAGTTCGTGATCGACTGATTCGCACGGATTATGACAATTATGTTGTGATAAAGGATTTATTGTGGCATTGTTGTTTTCTCTGGTTTTCTGCGTTTGAATGTAAGAAGATCTTGCGTTAAGATGCCTTCTCCTACAGTCTGTGAGAAACCTGATGTTTATGACAGACCTTTGCATCTCTTTAATACAAGTCTTCCTCCTGCTCATCCTTACTACAACTCACTGTCTGAAGTTATCTAAGACCTCACTTTCCCATGCATGTCTGGCCTATTTTTGGAGTTAGAACCACATCATTTTGATTTAACTTCCATTTGATCACCCCATTAAACAAATCGTGACATAAACTGATGGGCGTCGGGCTCTGCTCCTACTGCAATCTAGGGGTGACTTCCATCGCCAACACCAAGTACTCACCAAAAGGTCACAATCACTCACCAAGGTCACTCACAAATCACTCACTATCACAATCACGAAGAGCTGGGAAAAATGTTACATTTACGATGTGCAGTTAATATATAAACCATTTTTTGGTCGAAAGTATAGCTCGACTGAAAGAATAGTTTGGACAAAATATTCTTTCGGCCGAAAGAATTTTTCGGCCTGAATATCTTTCGATCGAAAACATATTGTTGGATGAAAAGAATATGTCCGACTAAATTTCTACATGAAAATCGAGGGCACTATCAATGTACCATTCGATTTGGCATTCCAGGGTTCAGCTGAAAAATAGTTCGGCCGAAAAGAAATATCTTTCGACCAAAAAATAATATTAGTTCGGCCGAAACAATGTTTTTCGGAATTTTGGAGATCAGATTGTCACGAAAGTATTACCCACCTCCGTGAATTTACCCAACAATGATATGGTATGGTATGCATTGGAAATGGAAATGGAAATGGTATGCATTTGAAATGTCAATGGTATGCATTGAAAATGGAAATGGTATGCATTTCCTTTCCATTGCCTTCTATGGTATGCATTGGCAATGGAAATGGTATGCATTGGAAAGGCAAGTGAAGGCAAGGAATGGCATGGCAAGGCATGGAAAAGGAAATACATGGCAAGTGAAGGCAAGACAAGTGATGCAAAGGAAAGGAAATTGAAAGCATGACATGGAAAGTGAATGCAAGTCAAGTGATGGGATGGAAAGGGAAGGAAAGGAAAGGCATGGCATGGTATGGAATAGCATGGTATGGAATGGCATGGCATGACATGGAAAATAAAAGACATGGAAAGTGAAGGTAAGGAAAGTGAAGGAAAAGAAAGGAAAGTGAAGGAAAGACAAGTGAATGCATGGCATGGAAAGTGAAGTGAAGGCAAGTGATGGGATGGAAAGGAAAGGCAAGGCATGTCATGCAAATCAAGGCAAGGTAAGTGAAGGCGAGACAAGTCAAGGCAAGGAAAGTGATGGGATGGCAAGGAAAGAAAATGAAAGTGAAGGGATGGCAAGGCAAGGAAAGGAAAGGAAAGTGAAGGTAAGGAAATGCAAGGCAAGGCAAGGCATGGAAAAGAAAGGCATGGAATGGGTATATTTTAAGGCAGGGTATATTTTAACAACAGTCAAAATGAAGCCAAAATTATTTATTTTACATACCTATATGGTCATTCAAGTAGACCATGGGGATCACTTCTAATATAGACGGTTTCCATTAACTTCTCATGCTCAGAGTAAGGCAAGAAGTATCGTACCTTTGATGAGTTCTTACTTGTCATTTTTTGTAGTTGGAGGTTTGTACGAATAACCAAGTTTGTGAAGTGGTATACAACTTGACCTAGTTTATAATCTTGAAATACATAACCACCTTTCTTTCGTTTTCTTTTATCATGTGTCCGATATTCTCCTTTAATAACCATCGACCCAATTAGAAATTCAATGCCTTCAGAGTCTGTTACTGATTACATGAGGGTTTTCTTTCCCTCTAAGAATCGTGCCAACCAATAATCAGTGCCCCATGCATTATCTCTTGGGGAAACCACTATGCATATGTGCCCTACAAAAAATGGAGTACCAAAATTTGAGTCCAGTAAATAGCCAAAGCATAAAACATTAATTCTACTTATTAAAAATTTAATAGAAGGATCCAATGAACCTGGCAATATGAGATCTGAGACATGATCATAATATGTTGAAATAATTGATTGGTCCTCCTCCAATTGGGGTAATTCTATAGTTATACGTTGACCAGTAGGGAGTGATACACGATCCCATCTATCAACCTAGTTTTTTTATTCACGAGCATCCCATTCATTACTATTACATGGACCACAAAAGAAAGAGAGTTTTCTCGTCCATATTCTAACTATTTCAATGTATGATGTTCTAAATATATGGAATCCATGAGTGCCTTGGATGTTTTTGCATTCATACCATTGTGATCGATCTACATCGACCACCTCCCAAAAATATCTATGTACATGTCCTTTCTTGTGTGATTGGTCTTCACAGGTTCCTATTCCCTCTCCCATTACTGAAGAACATCATTCAACAATGGATTTTTCATCTCGAATGAGGGAAGTAGTAGTGAACTTCATTTATTTCTTGCGTAATTCTCGTTTTATTCATGCACCTACTCCATCATGCTCCCCTTTCCTGGACTCAAAATAGTTCCAAATGTGTGGTACCTTTAGTTTTTTGTGCAACCTACACAACCATTGAAATACATGAGATTTTTTGAACTAGCCTACGCAACCATCTGACCAAATATAATGTTGATCCATCTATATGTTCTTCTCCTTAAGGTGATTGTAGAACAACTAAAAACAATGGTGTACGTAGGCTAAGTTATGGAACCAATCACGACTTATGTAGAAGTGATACTCTTTCAACATAACTATGTTTTGTTCATTACTATGTGGTACATGCCTGTATGTGATATGTACCATTATGTTGATATGCTCTGAGTGATAATATTGGCTTTTAATCTCATTTTTTTTTTGAAGGGTGTAGTTCTCAGCAAAATCAACCACTGATAACACAATACCAACATGAAATGTATCTCTGCATATTCTAAAATGATCATCCTGCCATTCAGCCACATGGACATGTTGAACATAATGTCGTGTCTTTTGGATGAATTCCTTCATGAAGTCACAAACTCGTACTTGGGAAGTAACCAATTGTATATTTTTTCTTTCTTGTCCTCCATCAATATCATATGTCACATATTTAAATATTTGCAAGGAAACCTTCTTCCTCCCCAATTCATACTCATCTCTTACATGAATGCACTTGCTCAGTAATTTCATTCCACCGCACCTGGGGCATGTCCCATCTAAGCATGCTTTTGGATAAAATGTAAAACCCTCTAGCCTTGTACAAAAGATGTTGTGAATAAAGTATCTAGATGACGACGACAACAATATAATTGGGCATTCCTACAAAAAGGTGTTATGAAAAACACGAAATATATATATGTGTGTGTGTGTGTCATAATAATAACCATACTCAATGTGATATCTACACCAACACGTGTTATGAATTGTGTGTATTCGAACATACCAAGGCTTGCATTTATGGAAATATATTTGGCCTAAGTTAAGTGCACTATGTACTGTTCTGAATCTCCCATACAATTATGTCTATGTAATGTCAAAAAAGTGTTTAACATGGGGTTCATGGTCCCTAGATCCCCTTATCAATTTTAGTACATATTTTTTGTTCGAAGAAGGCCTTGTGTTCTCGTGCCAAAAATCATGAACCAGTCCCTTAACCGCTCCAATTAACTTCATGTAAAAATGAGGTATCCTACTAGTGAAGGCCCACAAATCTATTGGAACCCTTGTGTCGAGGCTATATCATCTATGAGAATACTTTCTAAGGGTTTTGACATTGTATTTCAAGAGGTGAAAGGTTTGTTGTAGAAAATGATGTTTTCTTGTGATCTTTCTAACAATTGATTGTGACAAGACATGTCAGGTTGCATTATAGTCTTTAGAATGATATTTCTTACCAATTATTTGAAAATAATCTACAAGGTTTCTAACAATATGATGACTTTTTTCTACACTTTTGACTATTTTAATGCCTAAAATTCTCCTAACAGCAGTCAAAATTCTATATTTTAACAAAGATAAAAATAATTGACATTTAGCATCATCATATTTTGGTTCAAAATATTCTTGAATAATTTTATAAGAGTGATAACGAATAGTACGGTTCGGTAAATTACCTTCAAGTGATGCTAGACCACTTTCATCGACTTGAATGTATTTAAGAGTTATTCATTGCACAGTGTTCATTCTAGGTAGGGATGATGAACCCCTATTCTGGCACTCTGGACCTCTCTGTTGTGGAGTTAACAATGTTGCAATTATTTCCCCTTCAATCACTGATGGATCAACTGTGGAAGGAGAGTGGACATGGGATTGTCTAGTTTCTGGAACATTTGACTGTCCAACAAGAGATTTCACCACAGGACCTTCTTCACCACAATGGTGTACACCAATTGCTTCTCTAATTTCATCCATTGTATAATCAGCTCCAAGCTAATCCTCCATCATCTGGTCATCAATAAAAGGTTGTCTTGATGAGATATTGTTTGTATTTATCTCTAGTGAACTCTTGCACTTTTCTTTTGGTGATGGAGGAGAAATAAAAGCAGCATATATTCTGCTAGAAATTGGATTTACCTCTTTTGAAATGCTACGCTTTGACATACATAAAAAAAAATTATCTTTCTTATTCTACCTTTTTGATCGTTTTTTTTTTTTTTCTCGAGGACTTTCTTTCTCGAATCTGATGGTTCCCCATATTTAAATATAAAACTTGGCTTCCAAACACCCATCACAAATTTGCCTTTGTATTATGTAATAAGGCACAAACAAGTGGAGAAATTTGTTTGTATTACAAAAGAAGACACATCTAATCATTCCAATTCCAATTGCACTTGGACAAATTTGTCTTCCAATTCCAACAACACACAATAATACACAAACAAAAATTCCAATTGCACTTGGACAAATTTGTCTTCCAATTCCAAGAAGACACAAGAAGATACAAAAAATAATTATAATTTCACTTGGACAATTTTTTTCTTCCAATTCCAAGTAGACACAAGAAGATACAAACAACAATTCCAATTGCACTTGAACAAATTTGTATTTCAATTCCAAGAAGACACAAGAAGATACAAACAAGAATTTCAATTTTACTTGGACAAATTTGTCTTCCGATTCCAAGTAGACACAAGAATATACAAACAACAATTCCAATTGCACTTAGACAAGTTTGTCTTCCAATTCCAAGAAGACACAAGAAGATGCAAACAACAATTCCAATTGAACTTGGACAAATTTCCTTCCAATTGTAAGAAGACACAAGTAGATACAAACAACAATTCCAATTTCATTTGACAAATTTATCTTCCAAAGTTTCTTACAATGATCTCTAAATAGAAAACAAGTCTCTATGAAATTTAACCAGGACACTAAAATAAGTAAAACATATCTTTGCAACTATTTTTGTCTGAAGTTGTCGCACATTTTTGTCGACCATGATATAGATGAAGTGGGGTGTGCTTGGCACCAAACAATTCCTAGCAGGAACGTGTGTGTGTTCCTAGAACATGTGTGCACTAAAGCATGTGTGCATTCTAGGAACGCCCACGTGCTCCTATTGAGCATAAATGACCATTAACTACAACTCATTCAATTCATAGGAGCATGTGCACACTCTTAATGCAATAGATATAGTATTTACTATACACCAAACATATTTATTAATAAATATGTATAGGGGTATGGGGACAACTAAGGCCTAAGGGGTTAGGATTGAAATCGTTTTCAAGGATAGAGAAATGGTTAGAGCACCAAGATGTGGGTGATGTGTATGCAAGTGTTGTACACAAGGTATATGCATAGTGCACTTAGGGCTTGAGTGTAGAGAGGGTTAAGGATTGAGTATAAGTTATTCCTAGGATTATATGGAGCTAGGGGGGTCTATGTCATGGTCTACATCAATCTCTAGGTCAACATCTAAATCTAGATATATCTCTATGTCGTGGTCTAGGTAATGGTCTACTTCAAGCTCTGGGTCATCATATAAATCTAGCTCTATATCTATGTTGTGGTCTAGGTCTATGTCATGATCTACGTCATGGTCATCGTATAGGTCTAGGTCATGCTCCAGGTATTTCCATGTCTAGGTATTTCTATGTCTAGGTTTAGGTCTAGTT
>JZKD02S1821951.1:0-10066 GCA_000966675.3 Picea glauca
AATGGAAAAACTGCTTGTTGATAGTGGAACTGATGCCAACTGTAGATCTATTTGGCGGGTGACGATCAACGATCTAGACTAATTGTGGGATTGGAATTAACGCATTGTTTAATTCTCCCTACGTGGTCTACAATCAATCCCTACCCTTGATCTGTGATTTCATATCTGACAGTCATGAATTAATATGATCGTTTGGTGGATCAACCATAGTTGTCGATCTTTGAGTCTATAAGATCTGACGGTCTAGAATAATTGCAGGATTGGAAATAACACCTTGTTAAATTCTCCTTTCTCTCTCCGCAATCTATCCCTGTTGTTGATCTGGCGCTTACGTATCCAACAGTCCTGACTTGATCTGATCATGTTTTTGCAATGCACATCATCTCTTCTGAGCTTTGATCTTCATTCATTAACCCTCCTGAGCTTTAATCTCTGCATACTATCCTACTGTTTGACATCAATGACAACACATTAATGACACTATGTCCAACAATCTCTCCCTTTTGCATTGATGGAAACACACCAACTTCATACACAATATCTCCCTATGATGATGCTTTACTCCTTTAAAGTTACTCTCCCCCTTTGACATCAATGGAAAATGGTTGCTTCCCCTATGGTAAAGCTATGTCTGTCTGTATGTTTTTGACCAAAATCTAAACTCGAGTAACTCCTCCTGCAATCATACTTTTCTTGTCATAATTGAATGACTCCTCCTGACTTTGATAGTTGTCTCCCCCTGAATTGGTGCCAATTGATGCATTATTTTCTTGAGAAAATAGATTGGAAGAGGGATTACTCCCAATCTTTGCTTAAGATATTCAAATACATCTCTACTTAAGGGTTTAGTGAAAATATCTGCCACTTATTCTTGTGTTGGGACATATTCTAGTTTAATGTTCTTATTTTAAGCCCGATCTCTTAGATAGTGGTATTTTATGGGAATGTGTTTTGATTTGAAGTGTTTGACATGGTTCTTGGAGAGACTTATAGCGCTTGTATTATCACAGTAGATAGTAGTAGGTTGTAACACCCTTGTTTCCCCCAACTTGTAATTAATCATAAAATAGGATTGCCATGCTAAGGCATGTGGACGATGTAAATGTATTATTGTTAAATTGCCCATAACTGGCTATTGGGGGGTGAAGCCTTGAAGTACGAGCCATGATATCTCTAGAGGAAAGAATTAGTTAATAAAGGAAAGGACTGGTGGTTGAATAATCAACCACCCCCATGAATGGAAATGTGGGCTATCAGCCTGAAGTACCACAGAGACCTACAGACTCGAGCTTCCTTCTGACAGAAGGAATAAGATAGGTCATAAACCCTCCAAAAGAAGCAAGGAAACTGTAAGATATGGACACAAATAGTAAGAGGAGAGACAAGAGAGATGAGAGCACAAAGTCGGAAGGAGATGCGCGCAACAAAAGGAAGTGCAAAGAACACGACTTGAATGACCCAAACACGAGCTTGATGTTGAGGAAGCATGTGATAAGCATTTGATACTGTGAAAGAGAGAAGGTCTATGAGAGATGTCTTAGTTCCCTAGTGATATCATGGCTTGGCACGGGGGTGGCCAAAGTGCTAAGGATGTATGCCTCTAAGCATATCGTTGGGTGGAAAGGCACACACCCACAATCAATTAGTTGGCTACAACCTGTAATAGATATATTCTCCTACCCTGTGTAATTGAGCTGTAACTATGTAATAAAGCTGGATATCCTGAGAACGACTCATGGATGTGCATGTTTGCTTAATGATTATACTGTATCTCATTATTCTTGTTTAAATTGTGTATTTAAGTAAGTATGGAGTTGTCTGATTTGTATACGTAAATTCCCAAGCCTGGTGGTGGCTTAAGTTAAAATAAGTGGGCTATGTGTTCGTTGACCTTGGCCACGGTTTTCATGGGTGCATGTCAACACTCCCAGTTGCTCCGAGCCTCCAGGGGGACGGAATCTGTTAAGCTCAAGATAGGTAGTGATGATATGCACAGAGTCTCTATGAGGTGGGCAGAGGTCGAGAACCTCTTAAGTTCTAGACTTGATGAAGGAGTGCAAGGGGTGTGTAGAAGACCCTTCTAAGTGTTAAGTTCAGGAGAAAGAGCGCAAAGCTCTTAAGTTCTTCATAACTGACGAAGCTCAGGAAGGATAGAGAGATTCAAGTATCGAAAGGGAATATCCTTTCATTTGGAAGACAAATGGATGAGATCTGTTCGGAGAGAACCAAGGGCTGATATGACCATTAGTTATGGGAAAGAGCACGGGAGTTAACCCTAGAGCCTGTTGGAGTTCGCATTTCAGGAGAACTACATGTTGGCACTAATAAAATCTCTGAAACCCGAAGTCACAAAATGAACTGGACCATGGATCTATGGATCCTTCGAGACCCACCTCAATCGTTAGATCTACGAGTTCGGAGTTTGCGCATCGCAAAAATTGGTGTTAGCGCGACCAAGTATTCTGAAACCCGAAATTGTGAAATGACTTGGACCATGGATCTATGGATCCTTCGGGACCCACCTCAACCGTCGGATCTATGAGGTTAGAGTTTGCGCATTGGGAGAATCGCGTGTTAGCACGAACAAGTCTTCCGAAACCTGAAGTCGTGAAATGACCTGGACTGTGGATCTTTGGATCCTTTGGGATCCATCTCAATTGTCCGATCTAGGAGTTCGAAGATTTGCACTTCGGGATAATTGCTATTTGGAGTGACCAAAACCTCCGAAGGAGAAGTTACGAAGTGCTCCAGATTTAAGCCCCAGGTCTATATAATTAAATAAGGCCCACTATGATAGTTATATATATTAGTATAAACATAATAAATGTAAGAGGACTTACTAGAAGGTTCTACTTCTAGAAGGTTCCTCCTCTAGAATGTTCTTAGGTGGTTGGGAGCACTATATAAAGGAGATCAAGCAATATAATGGGGAGTCAAGAAGAAGTATTATATTTGGAGTGGTATCTCATCAAGAGGTTTCCCCTTCGAAGAGGCAAGTGAATAGGAGATGATCCCTTCCATAATAGGATCCATTGTATGGTGTTTCCCTACCTCAAGGGTTTTCTTATAATAAAGTGTGGTTTCTTTTGTATTTCACTGTGGATATATTGTGGTATCTTCGTATTCAGTCTTTAGTACTTTACAATTGGTACCAAAGATATTTATTTGGCCAAAGAAGGGAAGAAAATTTTGGCTCTTTTTGCATATTGTTTCTAGGGAAAAAATAGGGCGACACACTTCATGTTCATATCTGAAAATTTCTGAGAAAAATTTGGCAAAACAAATTGGATATTTTAATTCCTCTTGGAAAAATACTAAATTTCAAAAACAAATAAACCTGAAGCAGATTCCAGAAAGTGAAGTTATCAGCGTTTTAAATTCAACATTGTTTATGGTTTTTCTGAAAAAGCTGCGTGATTTGCACAATAAGATATTTATAAACCCTAGTTCTATTTTTGGGTTTTTCCATAGCAAGATGTATTTTACAGGGAAATATGATGGCGCTATTGAATATTTTTGAAAAGAAGAGAAGTTAGTGAGGAAAGAGCATTGGATAGGTTTGGTCAATTTACACTTACAAGGTGATGCAGCCATTTGGTGGAACTTGCTTGACTATAACATGATAATGACACTCTCTGATAAATAATTTGAAAATGTATTTTTATATAGGTGGTCTCATGTTCAAAAAAGGGATACAAAAATTACCAAGGGTTTATTTTAATGTAACAATTCTATATTACAGGTTCATGGATGTATTCATAAATAAAATATCATTGTTTCTATTAACCCCAGTTGCATGCATAATTTTATCAATGTTTAGTTGGTTAATAGATTGCAAGTTCCTGCAAAGAATGTTCTAGTCACACAGGTTGAGGGTGAAAATGTTTAAATTTTTAAATATTTGAAGATCACCATGGAAAAATATGTGTTGCACTTGGATTTTCACGCTATGGATATGGATGATGTGGATATTGCTTTAGGATATCCTTGGATGGACTCAGTTGGTAAAATTAATATTAATGTGAAAAAGAAGTTTCTAAATATTTGGTAAAAGAAAAAGAAAATTACATTGTAGGATGTGTCTCTTAGTAAGAAAGAAGGGCCTATGGGGGAAAGAAAAGAAGTTATTTCAGAGTCTGAAGTTGAATTAGAGGCATAGTCTATATAAGGAGATGAAGAAAAGACACAAGAAGGACACAATAGAAAATCCAAGGGTATCATTGAATCAAAGGAACACTATGTTGCAGAGTTGAAGAAAAAAGAACTAATTCCTACAATTGTTGTATCACCATCCACACCATATAGATAAACAATAGTCATCAAGGAAGGGGCATGGAATGCTACCATGGACCCAGAAAGGACACCAATAAAGTGACACATGGAGGACTACCAACATTGCAGGATGATATCAGGATAAATCCACCATCCCATGGCACCAAAAGAATCAAGATCAACATGGAAAGGTAGCAATTGGACACCATGTTCGCCTTCCATTAAGATGGATGGATGATCATACTTAGCATCAATTGGCTACATTGTTTAGCTRGTCATATTGTATGGTTGATTCTCGTGTTTCGAGGACGAAACATGTGAAGGGTGATRGAATGTAGTATACCTAGGGAGGTAATATGGGGTACCTAGGGAGGTACCCAATGGGAATGTRGTTATGTATTATTAGTGRAATCCATTCAATGTAAGGTGGACTAGGTCCACTATATTATTATATAAGTCCCACTATGGTAGTTAGATATATCAATATGAACATAATAAATGTGAGAAGGCTTTCTAGAATATTCCCTCTCTAGAATGTTCCTATGATATAGAGAGAATGTTATGTAAAGAAGTGAAAGAAAATTATTGGAGCATAGTGAAGTATATTGTGATTGTAACAAACAAGGATTCCTTGAGGAGTATTATCCTTCCTTAATGATTAATATATTGTTAAGAACCAAATATCAAAATATCATAAAAACATCAGAATAAGTACTCAATGCCTTGACAAAGAGACAATTTCAGATAATAAGCCTCTTCGAGGGGGAAACCTCCTTATACACCACATAAATTTACCAATACCAGATGATTCCAAATGAAAATGTCTCCTTGGTATATATAGGAGACTAGGAGGTACAATTACAACTAATGGACCCCAGCCGACATAAATAAAATAAAAATACTAATGTAATATGCCCCAATTAAGGGGTAATGTGCCACTATTTAGGGATTAACATGCCCCTCCCCTTCACAGAAGTGTTTTCCTCAACGCTTGAGTAATTCTGGATGTTTTTGTATAAAATACTCATCTTCCCAAGTGGAATATTCAATAGGTAGTTTCCTCCACTTAATGAGATACTCTGAAATGGATCTATTCCTTAGTTGGTGAATTCTTGTGTTAGTGATAGCTTCTGGATCCAATATGATTTTTCCTTCCCTGTAAAGTTCTGGAAATATAGTTTGAACTGGGATATTGTCACCTATGACCTTATTTAAGCATGAAACATGGAAAACTGGATGTACCCGCGAAGATGCAGGAAACTCCAATTTGTATGGCATAGTACCAATATTTTGAAACACCTTATAAGGGCCATAGTACTTTGGTGATAATTTATTATCCTTCCTAGCTTGCTTGAGGGACATTTGTTTGTATGATTGTAGTCTTAAAAATACCCAATCCCCTACTTCAAAACTTCTTTCACTACAATGTTGATTTGCTTGTTGTTTCATGTGATATGTTCCATGGTCAGGTTGTCCTTTAAGAGTTGGAGAACTTGTTGTTGATGCTCGATGTGATATTCCACTACTTGAACCTTAGATTTTTATTTCAGAGAAGAAGTGATGGAAGGTGGGTGATATCCATAGAGTGCCATAAATGGTGTCATTTTTATTACAGTATGAAAGGAAGTGTTATACCACCATTCTGCCAAGGGTAACCACGTGAACCATTGTGTTTGTTTATTAGAGACAAAGAAACGAAATTAGCCTTCCAGACATTTGTTCACTATCTTGGTTTGTCCATCAAATTGAGGATGATAAGATGAGCTATGAGCCAATTGAGTACCCAAACAAGAAAATAATTTTGTCCAAAAATGTCTAGTGAAGATGGGATCTTTGTCACTTACAATAATATTTGGGCTTCCATGTATCTTTTGAACTGTCTTCATGAATGTGGCGGCAACTGTACTGGCTTTGAAATATAAGAGAGTTCATAAAAGTGTCTGTACTTGGTCAGTCTATCAAGAATCACCATGATGACATTCTTTCCTTCAGACTTCGGTAACCCTGTGATGAAATCCATGGAAAAATCCTCCCAACGCTGACTTGGGATGGATAATGGTTGTAAAAGACCTGAGGTCTTAATTGTTTCCACCTTATTTTGTTGGAATTCCAAACATTCTTCCACAAACCTTTGAACATCATTTTAAGGCCATCCCAAAAAAATTCCTTCTTTACCATATGGTAGGTTTTCAAAAATCTTGAGTGCCCTCCTACCAGAGAGGTGTGCAATTCCAAGAGTACATTTTGTTTCAGTTGGGAGTTCTTACATAAATATAAGCGATCTTTGTACCATAGTGAATCATTTTTCCATGTAAATGTATTTGATTCACTGGAATCCTACTGCAACCTTTGAATGAGAGTCCACATGTTTTCTTCATTCTTCCTTTCATCCTTGCTTCTATTATCTAATCGGGTTGGATGATCGAGATAGCATAGAGAAGGGCCTCAACATCTTAATCCTTTATTGAGAGTGCATTTGCCACACCATTTTGCTTCCCTTTTTTGTAGATGATTTCAAAATCATAACCCAACATCTTGGTCACCCATTTTTATTGTTCTTATGAAGATAATATTTGTTCCAAGAATTATTTAAGACTATCATGATATGTTTTGACCTTGAAGTTCCTACCTATTAGGTAAATACACCATTTATTCAATGCATGTAGTATTTCCATCCTTTCCTTTTCATAAATGGGTTTGTGTAGGTCCTTTCCCTTGAGTGGTCAAATTTCAAAATCAAGGGGCCTTCCTTATTGCATTAGAATAACACTAATGACATTTCCGAAGGCATCACATTCCACAATAAAGGTTTTTGTGAAGTCCGGTGTGGTCAAGACAACAACTTTTCACATCACCTCTTTATGTTGTTCAAAATATTGAGTTTCCTCTGGAGTCCATGAAAATGAATCCTTCTTAGTTAATGTCATTAAAGGTGTTGCTATTCTTCCATAGTTCTGAACAAACTTGTGGTAGTAACCTGTCAAACCTGAAAGTCCTCTAATATTCTTCAATGTTTTTGGAATCGGCCAATCCATCATGGCCTTAAACTTGTTAGGGTCTACCTTGAAACCTTCATGAGATACAATATGAACCAAATACTCTACCTCCTTCACTCCAAATAAACATTTGGATGGTTTGGCATATAGTTGTTGCTCCTTTAGTAGTTGTAGCACCTTGTCAACATGTTGAACATGATCCTCACAAGACTTGCTATAGATTATTATATGATAAAAAAATACTAACACACATTTTCGAAGGAAGGGCTTGAAAATGGAATTCATCAACCCTTGGATTGTGGAATGTGCATTTGTATGGCCAAAAGGAATGACCAAAAAGTCATAATGTCCTTCATGTGTTCGGAATGCTATTTTTGGGATATCTACTTCCTTCATTTTAATCTGATGATACCCCGAATGGAGATCCAACTTTGTGAAGTAGATTGCTCCATGTAGTTCATATAACAATTCATCAATGATGGGAATGAGAAACTTACATTTAATAGTGATCTTTTTGAGCTCTCTATAATCTGGACACGTACGCCATGAGCCCTCTTTCTTGAGTACCATTACCACCGGTGCAGAGTAAGAAATTTGGCTAGGTCTAATAATTCCATCCTCTAACATTTATTCAACCATACGCTCAATTTCACTCTTCTGGGCATAAGGGTGCCTGTAAGGCATGATGTTAGGAGGAACACTCCCAAGAATTAGGTGAATAGCATGATCATGATCATGATTTCGATTGGGTGGAATACCTATGGGACTATCTTCAAATACTTTGGAATGCTTATCAATGATCCCTTGGATATCTATGGGGAATATATGGCTTATATGTTTGAACATCTAGTAAGCATAGTTGTACAATTACACCATGATGCCCCCTTTTCAATAATTTGTCACTCCATTAGAGCTTATAACCTTACTGGGTTTCCTTGTGATACCCCTTAACTCAATTTCCTTTCCTTCCAATGAAAATTTCATGAAAAGTTATTGAAAATTAAAATCCATTGTTACCAATTATTGTAACTATTGGACTCCTAGTATGACATCAACACCACCCATGGGTATATCAATCATTGGACCATTCATTACATATTCCCCCATAGTAAGATTGATCTTATGGCATTTTACTGAGCAATTGATAGTTCCTCCATTTGCAATCATTACTTGAAACTCTGGAACTGGATATATAAAGAAATTGAGAGCTTTGGCTAATTTATAATGAATGAAATTATGAGTACTACCACAATCAATTAGGACTATTACCTTTTTATTTTTGATATATGCTTCAATCTTGAGGGTTTGAGGACTGCTAATTCCAACCAATGCATTACATGATATCGTGGGAGTCAACTCTTTAGAATAAGTCTCTTCTACATTTTCATCTTGATATGGTTCTTGTTCTTGTCCTTGTTCTTATTCCTCTTCACAATTTATGTAGAATAATTTATTCTCACCACACTTATGTCCCTTACTGTACTTGCTATCACAATTAAATAATGAACCTTTAGCTTTTCTTTCCTCCAATTGTTGAGTTGTCAACCTTGTAGGTTGAGGTGTTTTAGAAGAGGGAATGTTATTCTCTCGATAGATGTTCAGAGTGGTCCTTCTAGTATCCATAGCCATATTTTTACTTTCAACATTTCTTTCCACCCTGAACACATTCTCCAATGATTTGGGTTCCCAAAGGAGAACCTCATGTTGAATGTTATCCTTCAAAGTTCCTATGGATATATCAATCGGGTGCTCATTTTGAATATCCTTTACCTTTATCTTCAATATTTGGAAGTTCTCAATGTGCTCCACAACTGAACCATTTTGCTTGAGATTTATCAATTGGCTAAAGAAGGTATTGCTCCTTATATTCTCATAGTGTGCTATCATTTATTCTGTGAAAATTGTGTTGGGGATGTGTTATATTATTTGCACGAGTAGTAGTGTTTGAGCATTGTTCTGGGTGTAGTGCCCTTGAGAATTTTTTTTCTTCCTCATAAAGCGCGTCACATATTTAGGTGGTTTTTCGGCACATGGTTTCTTTGCCGATGGTTTTATATTTCCGATTAAGGAATTAGGGTTGTTGACTAATCCAGGTCATTGGGTTAGGGTTTTGGATGTTGTTGTCTCCTATATGTATATTGTGTTGTAAACAATGTATCACTATGAATGAATATAGAATATGCTGGTTTTCCCGGTTTGGGTTTCGAGGGGAAAAATATCTATGTAATGTTTGTATTTTCCATTGTATCTTTTCTGTTCTTGAGATGAAAATCTGTTTGCAGTAAATGTTGTACAAGGTTAAAATCTACAAATTGCCCAAGTGACAAGTGATTTTCTAGAAAAAAGCCATCAATACCACACAAATTGATTAGGTTCTAAATATAAAGAAGCAATTTGTACCTTTTGTGTGTGTGGCACATCATGTAGAGAAAAGAACTACTCCATATGATGTATCCATGTGATTGGATCCTTTCCATCAAAATTCCTCATATCAATCTTAGGAAAGTGGTTGGTATTCAACCCAAAGTTGGAGTTTCTCCAGTCTTGATTCATCTTTTGTGTATCCTCATCATGAATTTCATGGGATACATTTTCAATTTCAGGTGGCCTCTCTATTAGGAAATTTTTCAATCCTTCCATGATCTCCCTTTGTAAACCATCCATCTTAGTATCAATTATTGCCTCCAACTTAGCTTCAGTTGAATCCATCATCCCTTGTAGTTCATCTTTTGTTACTGTCTTATTTTGTAAATAATTTATGTCACTGTGCATTTCTTCAAATAATCGACCCACCCACC
>JZKD02S1821951.1:17137-47581 GCA_000966675.3 Picea glauca
AAGACTAGCATTTACCATCAAGGTCTTATTAAGATGTTAGTTTTACATGAAATCAAGAAGCAAAGGATTAGCTAGAAAATCCTCATCACTCAACACCTTCCCATAGAAAACAAACTTGTAGAGGAAGCCCAGCTTGCTCCAGAGAAAGATAAGGAACCTCAAAAGAAAAAGGGCAAGGAAGATAAGGTAACTCCATCATCATACATAATAGTGAGCCAAAATGATAAATCTAGTAAACAAGTAGGGCCCTCTTCCATAGTCAATAATATTTTTAAAAGTCAAGAATCAAAAGGTAAAACCAAATTAGTAGAGGAGACTTCAACAATATCACTTGAGGAGAAGGGTCATAAGACAAAAAATATGAGGAAAGAGAAGAATAGCTCAGAAAATAAAAGTGAACAGTCTATAGAACAATCCCCTGTAACCATTCCACAAATAGAAAAGAAGAAAAGGAAGCCTGTGAGCACCCCTGATCCAGTACCCCCTTGTAAAAGAACCATAAGGAGCATGGCAAAGAAAGGAAAAGAAGTTTCCATTCCACATACACAAGAATAACCAATAGATCTTACCTCCCCTTCTGAAGACCTATCAGTCTAGGATGACATCCCTAGCTTGACTGAGGAACAAGTCACTATTAGTTTATGTGGGATAAGGGAGGAAGTGGAGGAAAGAGAATACATCCATCCAGAAACAATGGAGTCAACAAGGACCTTAACAAAATCACAGATGAAGAAAAATATTGGGGAGCTGCAAAAACAAAACCAAGAACTCAAACAAGAAGTGAAGGAATACCAACTATTGGACAGGTATATCAAAAAGGAAAACGAGCCACTGAAGGCAAACCGCCAACAACTTCAAGATGACCATGAAGAGACTTATAATAAGCTCAAGAAGGTACTAAGACTCTTACAATACATTAGGGTCATAAAAATGGAGCTGAAAGCAGAAGCCTCAGCCATCAACATCATTGATCCACAGAAGTAAAGAATGGAGTCTCAAATTTTGACAAATTATGGGTTTGTTTCAGTTGCCTGAGGACATGCAATGGTTTTGGCATGGGGGAATGTTGAGCCTCTAAATTTACATCCCCAATACCCTATTATACTCCTCATATATACCTTTTTGGCTTACCTAAGCTTGGATAAATGACAAAGAACACTACCATTAGCCATTGATGAGGTCATAAGGTAAAGTATAATTAACTCATGCATTTTTGTGGTTTATTGAGCTAGGAGACTAAATGTTTCATGTACTAATGTTTTAATTTTCCATGTGTAACCTTTGAACTCTTGATGAGTCCATCCTTTCTATACCAGCTTAGCCATCCGGTACTTTTGCACCATATTGCTACTGTCTGAATCCGGTACCAAGCGCACCTTCCATTCAGATCCGATACTGAACCATCCGCTGTCGCGATCCGGTACTAACAGTCGTATATTGTTCTAGCCTGGTACTAACCACTTTCATACTGTTAGGATGTGGTACCATTTACCAAATCTCACCTTTCACGATACGTTATCAATATAGGAAGAAAAATATACCAAGTTTAGCTCCAGATCGTGCCCAAGATAATTGTTGGATGTTTGTTGAATCATCAAAGCTCTAGCAAGGTTATGTTAAGCTAGTTTGTTTATTGCTTCATCCTCATACACTTCGTGTCATGAGGATGAAGCTTAAAATATGTAACCGAATATATAAATTTGACAATTGATTGATTTGCTAAAGATTTCACCTCCTTGTGTTTCACGACTAAGACTGTTTAAATAGTCATGGCAAGGATGGTGGAGGTAGTAGAGAGTTAGTATAATCTAGCATGAGAAGCAGCATTACATATTGTAGAACACATTCTGATTTGAAGTTTAATAGAAGTATGTCATTTATTTCTAGGTCTTGATCATTTATGAATGAATGTGAGTTGAGTTGTTAGCATAGTTTAATTCTATCTTTTGAAATTTAAGTAAGAGGAATGTGTGGATTGAAAGAAAGCTTACTGTAGACTCCAGTCGCTGGCCTGTTGAAGCGGCAAGGGCCCACCGCCCAACAAAGGTCATCATCCTTATAGATTAGTGTTAGTATTTGATTTCAATAGTATAGATGTTAGATGAGCTGAATCTTAATTCTTTCAAATGATAGCAGTATAGTTTAGACTAGGATTTCGATTATACGATTGTTTGGAAATCTTTACTTACTCTGTTTTGCATATGCTCTGTTTCAATTTTTATGAATTTGATTTCGTTTCATGGACATAAATGCTGGCAGCAGTAGTCAGAGATATTTGAAGGAGAACTAGTGAAGTCCACAACAGCACATTGTGAACCATAACATACTCAGTATATTGACTATTGAACTACCCATGCTATGTCTTGATGATTGATGTGTGATTTCCCTTTCAAAAGTGTGATTGCATAGTTAGTTTTCTGGGTCAGAGAGAAGAGTTGATCTATCAAAAGAACTCCATCTCATATTTGCATGTGCCATAATGGAGTAGATAGCCCCTTCTGTGAAAGACAACCAAAGTGTTTTTTGATTTGCTAGTTTGTTTTGTTTCCAGCATGCATAATCTAGAATAGTTCTATACTCGTGACATTAGAATTACCTTTCTTATTGGTGTTTTGCAACTCTATTGATTACGAATCCTAGATTGATAATTAATGAGTGCATTATATTACACATATAAGTAGCACAACAATGGTCATACTCCCAAGTTTTAGTTCAAAGAACTCTTTCATTTTCTTGTCATAGTATCTCTTAGTCAAATATTTCTTTTCAAAATACTTCTCTAGTTCCCTCCAAGTAACATTTTTATTTTTAATGTGTTGCACCTGCACAAGATGATCCCACCACATGGATGCCTTTCCCTTGAGTTGACAGATGGAAATTTTTCCTTCTGCATGAGAAGAATAATTATGCAATTCAAAATACTTTCTCATGCCCAACAACCATGTCTCTGCATCTTCATCCTTCTTGTGCTCACCATCAAATGTAGGAGGTTTGATTTTGTTCATTTCTCCTCATAGCTCATCCACCCCAGACCTCTTATTCTTCCTGACAGGGGATGGACTTGATTTATTGTGTTCTCTCTTATTAGAATGCCTCGGGGAGTGATGGTGATGTATACTAACACTTCTAGTTCTTCTTTTCTCATCATGGTACCTGTGACTTCCCGATTTGCTTGAGCCACTCTCCTTATCCAATTTATTTTTATATTTGTTTCAAGCTCTGCATTAACCTCGTGTTGAAGTGCTCCTGCTAATCCTTGGCTCGCATAAGTCTTTCATTATCCGCTTTATGGATTTGGACATCCTTCTGTAAATTTTTAATGGTCTCTACCATATTCATGTTTTCATCCCTTCCTTCTCCATGTCCATTGGAATTTGTTCCTTCAATGCTCATATGGAAATCCATCCCTCTGATCTCATATTCCTGGATGTAAGACCCCTTGTCCATATTCCATTCCTCTTCACTCTTTTCTGGTCTTGATATGATCTATTTGTTGTTAAATTTGCAAAATGTGCAGCCAACAGAACTTTGCCAGGCTAACTGTTTCAACAATTTCATGAAAATATGAACCATTCTGGTTAAATAATGCATCGGAATTGTTTCTTATGCTTTCCTGAAAATTGAATTCCCAGATCAATTTTCTAGGTGAATAATTATATTCTGTTGTCCAATACCTTTCCAACGTCTGCTTCCATTCTCAATTCTGAGTCTTGAGCATAAAGTTATGGTTATTTGAAAATTATCCATTAATTTTTCTGTTCACTCTTCAACTTGGTGCAACTATGCGTTGTAATTATGCATTTTTTCACCTAATCCATTGGATTTTTAGTAGGATCTCAATTGGGTTTCTTAATATACATATTTTGGACAATTTTTCCAAGTTTAGCCTCTTTCTGGGTTCTAGGCTGCTAAAGTTCTAGGCCAATTAGTGTTTTTGATCTGGAATGCTACAGGTACCTTATTTTCCATATTAAACATTTCTAACATGCCCAGAATTTAAATTCAACTCTGGGAATATTTTCTATGGTTCAATATCTTTCCATAGGCTACTCATGTGCCTCAATCTGATTCCATAAAATAAAGTTATGGCCCTTCGAAGTTAGTTGGGTCTTAAAATTTACCCTCCACTGTTTGTCCTGTAACTTCCTCATAAAAGCTCCGTTTGACGAACAATTTACACCATTAGAAAGCTCTCTTCGAGCTCTTTCATTTGGGCCACAGAGACATGACCTTCAAACAATATAAAATGTCGCATAAATTTGTTGGTTTTTTATTGTTGTACACCATCCAAACGACTTCACGTGAACAAATTTGAACATGTACACCCATATTTAGCATGTGCAGCAAAACCATAAGGTAGTGCATGATTCACACACCTATAACCAATGTGGAACACTTATATGTCGTGCCAATAACTAGTGCGCACTACTTTTGTGTCATGTGCCAATATCCACCGCGCACAATTTTGGTTCATGCACTAATACTTGTTGCGCACAATTTTTGTGTTGCATGCTAATATTCTGCACACATTGCACTCTACACGCTACACCATGAAAATTTTTAGTATGCCCCCACTGTGCACCAATACTCTGCACGCACCCTTAATTAATTTTTCGCGCAACAACATATACCCACATTGCACGCGTACCAACAAAATTCCTCTGTGCTCTGTCAATACTGTGCACACCTCGTGCGCCATTATTATGCATGCACGCCAGTATTACACATGTGCCACTCAATTTTCACCGTGCAATGCTAAATTTAGTGCACACCAATATTTTTCTTGCATTACCACTCTGCACCGTGCAATGCCAAATTTAAGTGCGCACACCCATGTGCCAATATTTTCCACACATTACCACTCTGCACCGCACAATGCCAAATTTAAGTGTGCATACTCATGCGCCAATATTTTTCGCGCATTACCACTTTGCACCGCGCAATGCCAAATTTAAGTGTGCACAACCACGCACCAATATTTTCCACACATCACAATATTTTCACTGCACATCATGCATTTTTAGTGCGCACACCTATGCACATTCCTTTTTTTTATGTGCATCAATTCCTCGTGAATTCCACTGCAAAAATTGGGCTTTTTCCAAAAAAAATTCCCAATTGTTTCATAGACATTATGAAACTATGAAATTTATTCAATTTCACCCCAATAACACCAATTGAACCTCTGCAACAACAAATCATTGTTGGTTGACATTCCTGGAACGATTTTTTCCCAAACTCAATTCACGAATTGAGAATTTTAATCAACCAATCTCACTCCATCTGTCATGGCTTCTCTCTAACTTCAAATTTGACCAATTCTAGGTATGAATTTTCTATAATAGATATTAAATTAAGAATATCTCACTACTTGGCCAAATTTCTCAATTTTCACATTAATTTAACAACATAAATTGGGGCTTTTTCCCAATTCCACGCAATTACTTCTATTTTTTACCATGGACACTCTGTAACTTGAAATATGGCCACATTGAAATCAATTCTCTATGAAATTTCACTTCAAATCAACTTTCTCGGCCCATCCAGGCTCAGTGTTAAAAACTGGAGCTCTGATACCATATTGTAACATCCCCAGCATCCAATTGGGCTATGCCACGTAAAAAAATTCGAAATGTATGCAAATTAAAAAATATACACATAGAAAATGTTGTGGACCTTTATATATAAAACTTAAAAAAGAAAAATAAATTTTATAAATGCATAGATTCATACGGAAATAAAAGTAAACATATGCATGCAGCATAGACAGACAATAACCATAAATATAAGGATAGGTATAAACCACACACAGGAAAACCCCATAAAAATAAACACATAAATAATAATGCAACATATAAATTAACACACAATTGACACTTATCTTGGTAATAATATCAACAAATGCGTGCAAACCTTCCACGAACTTGCTAGCCTTAGACCACGTTGCTCATCACTCTTAGTATTGGGTCTCCCCCGAGTTGGGACTAAACTCCACCCGGGTAAAGGGATTCCTAACCAGGCTAATGTATCTTAGACAACAGGAAAGACTTCGTCACAAGTGCCAAATCAAACTAACAGCCTGCAGTCCCTCATTCCCCACATGCCTGTCCCACCCTAGGAAGTGTGCCCCTTCTATGCTCAACAGTCATTCGGTTGCCCCACTTATTTTTTGGGCTTCAGCAATAGGCCATACATGAAGTTGCAGATCCATGTAGCTGCAGTGTGGCACCTTCGAGAAATCAATTCCCAACAATTATCTTAGCTATATATAAATTTCACACGGGCCTGACAACCCGCCTCTTCAATATCCTACGGGCCTGACAATGTGCTTCTTCCATCCAACTCCCAAGATAACTAGGTATAGATACATGTATGGGTACGGATATAGGTACAAGTATGGATATAGGTACAGGAAGGTACAGAGGATAACTGGATGAGTGAGTGAATGATCCTCGAATCAATGAATGGTCAATGAACTAAGTCTAAACTATATGTATGCATGTTCCCAAGTTGACACTTGTCATGTTGAGAGCTACTTTGGTCCACTTGTCCCCATCCTTAAAACTTAGGATAAAATAATTATCCATACTTTATACTTTAAGGAATATTAATATAATATTCCTTTTTGGCTTAAGCTCCCTATATTAGCCCCTTATCCTTAACTTTTATCCCCGCCCCTTTCCCTAACTAGTGGAGTACTTTAGTCCCCCATACTCATTTATCGTGGTCAGTCTACACACAACGATGTATTATATTAATGATGAGATGTGTACAAAAATAGGCTCATTGGCCTTTAAAATCTAGGATCTCTAACCTAATTAAAAACATAAGCCTCATATCTTATAATAACTGGCTCACTAGCCTATAAAACACAACATATACACAAAGGCTCCCTAGCCTCAAAATTGCGCGCACTTAGGTTTGTTACATGCAATATCCTGGAATGTGCACACTTCGTCATTTTAGTGCGTAGTACATGTGTGCACTATACCATGGAAAGTGCATACAAAAATTATATCAAACATCTCACCAACTTAAGTACATTTGCATTTACATTTATCATTGGGGATGGACCTAGGGGTATTACACAATTTCCACTAGATTCAATAGAAGATTGAAAAAGTTTGAGAATCATTTTCGTGGAAAGTTAACTAACCACTACATAACAATATGCTCAAATCACCCTTATAACTTTAGAAGGTATTCAAGCACATGCTAACTATAATACAAATCCAAATTAATAGAATGTGGTTTGTATTTTACTTGGAAAATGGTTAATAATCTATTTTGAGATAGATTATAATGGATTTAAATATCTATATTAGATTTCCTGGCTTGAGTGAGTCATTTTCCTTAATTGTTTAGAGCATTGACTACAAGCATCCACATTGAAATTGCAAAGAAACTTGTTTATTTCTTTTTCATAACTTCTAGAAGCACTAGTTAGTGTAAGGAAAGGAGTGTACAAAAGTAAGGTCTATTTGAATGACATGCAGTTATGGTTAGATTCAATAGAAGGCCAAAAATGTGGAGTTTCTAGGAATAAAATAAATCTTTAAATGAGATTTTTGATAAGTTTCTAGTCATAAGAGATTTAAGGTATTTTTACAAAATAAACCTACAAAATTCAAGATACCTAAAAATTAGGCAAAAATCCACAAGTATTACTTCATCAACATTTAGGAAAATCCAATTAATACTAGATCATAAGTTCTATCCATAATTTACAAGAATTCCTCCAAGATTTTATTCTCAACACATTCCTTTGATTTCATCAATTCTCCTCTCAACGTTACCTTGGTTATATTCCACCTTTAAGACTTTACATGTAGTCTCTTGAGTCTTGATTGGTAATAGAATTCATACATTGTGACTTGAGAGAATGTTTTCAATTATCACTTTAGCAACCTGAAGCATTTCTTCCCCATTTTTTATCCCCCAAATATTCTAGTGCCTTTTCTATATGAAAATTTATCTCTTCTGAAGAGTACAACAAGCATTCATTTAGAAGAATATAATGGCTCTTACACTTGGACATTTCTAAACCTAACAAATTTACACATCTAAAATAAGCAACCCAAGAACCTTACTGTAATCTTTGTATATAAAAAAAAAGTTTGTGGCAAGTGTTACAATAGCATGTAGAAGTATAGTATTCCCCTATTGCAACAACTTAATTATTGTTGCAATAAATTCAAGGGTAGCATGATAGAATTTTTCCTTAGTTTGTGAAACACCATTTTCATTCAAGGCCCCTCCCATGGAATGAACTTACAGAGAAATAATTTATTGAAAGGTTGTGACATTGATCAAGCTACATTCCATATTGATAAGTGTCACAATCCAAGAAGAATAAAATCACTTTCCTTCTTTAGGAAAGTCCTCAAATCCCTGTTCAACTTTACACCATCCACACTCCTATCATTGCAAAGAAAATTTACAAGAGATGATACATAAATAAGATCTGTCATCCATGGTCCAGGATAGACATTGCACACTTATCCAATAGTAGATTTACTCAAAGTATTAAGATCAAGTAGATTGTTTTCCATTGGGATTCAATAGCTAACTCACTTGATCCCTTTAGACACAATTACACCAATTTGTAGAATATGAATTTGAGCTCTTTTGATAGATAAAMCAATTTGCAGCATATGTACTAGAGMTCTCCATACAGATAGAAATATATTTCCAATCATTTAATGTGAACTTTTGAGCCTTGGACCATTTTTGAATTTACAGTTTCATATACTGAATAAATGCATATGCAAATTCTATAAMTTATTTCCTCTACTAGGACCTATGCCATTAGACTTAAAGAATTTCTTTTTTTCTAAGGAAAACCTYGCCAACATCTAGATTMTCTTCTCTAATGCTCGTTTTAACACTATTTTTATAGCYGATGGGGAGGATTTCTCTTTTAWTTTTTATTCATTATTTTAATTTTCCCAAGGAGATGCATGTATCCTCAATGCTCCCATCACATTCATCCTTTTGTATGGAAKGACAAGTGTCATACATATATTACTAACATGTATCCCTTTTCAAATTCCAAATCCACTCTCAACATTTATAGGTGTCTTAAATTATACATAATTTACAAATGTTCTCTCAACATTTACAAGTGCCCTCACCTTATAAATGTCTTAAAAATTTTCCCTTAGAATCAATTGTCATCAATCTACCTATTTCTATATTAGAATCTCTCCAACAATGACCTTATCACAAGATACAAAATTGTAGATATACCACTCAACTATAACAATGTAATTGATGAAGGAAACCTCCAATACCAATTCAAGGCTTTTGAATACTAGTAGGCAATAATAACACAACATAGAACAAAATAACTAAACAACAAGAAAACCTTTTTAAGAACAATATCAAGAAACAAGAGAGATAAGGTAACAAGTGGAAACAAGCGAATATGCAGTAAAATATACATATTATTGATAATAAACTTATTTAAATATGCATATCCCAAAGTACATGTCCTTTAAATGTGCATATTCCAAAGTACAAGTTAGGCGGGATTTGATGGATAACAAAGGAATTCAATAACCTTTGCAGGCCTCACCAATCCCATGTGCTTGTTCAAAACTGAATCTTTCTCTTATGTTTTCTTGATGTAGATCGAGTTTTCCTATGTGTGGATCAAAGTAAATCTCCAAACATTGCAATTCAAAGAACAAAATTATGAGTTATTTCCCCAATTTATATATCAACAAATTTAAACAACCTTTTACAACTCAATCATTTATAACAAAACTCACTGCATCCATGTGAGGTTTGACTATGTATGGTGTCCTACTCCTCAAATAACTCAACACTACAATCATAATTTGCAAAAATTACATAAAGTATCATTTAATTCAACCAATTATGAATGTTCCTATAAATACAATTCAACATTTGGTCATTAATAGATTCATCTACTATTCATCTCACCACAAAACTGACTATGGGCTAGGAGATTGGAGTCCTTGACTAGGGGATGGAGTTGTTGGTTGAACATGATGCTCAGAGGAAACCATAGTGGATGTTAATATGATTGATATTGTGGAAGGTAAGCGGAAACAATAATGTTGTGTGTACATGCACTAGATGAGCCAATAACTCTAGCCAATTGATAAAATCACTAATAAACAATTATGCTTAGGTTATACATTATTGAGGACTCCACAATTCCATGGCCAATACCACCCTTACGCCTATACTACATTGTGGGAGTGGGCCATGTAGGAGTGGCCCTAGACAAATTGATTTTTTTCCCTTACGAAAAAGGAAAAACCAACTACAAGTTTAAAAGATATATATATATATATATATATATTAGTAATATATATACACCCCAATGAAAATTAATATAAACAAAATTACTTTTCACCAATTTTAAATCTAATATAAATTAAAGATATCATTGAATTAACTAGCTTAGAAATCACCAGGGGAAATATATTTTGAAAGACCATTGAAAATATGGACATAGGATGTGCATGGACATGAAACAAATTGGGACCACAATGAGATTATGAACTTCCTTGACTACTATATGGTTCCCACCCCCCACCATGGGATGATGCTCTTGCCCCACCACGCGATAATGGCCTTACCACACCAATAAATGATTTCTCCAAATTTTCAATATGCTCAACAAATGTGGTGTGATGGACCATCATCTATGTCAAATGGAGCAATGCTTATTTATATGGAGGCATTTGTTGTGTGTGTTATCCCTTAGCCTAGGGATAACTAAGGCGATTATGTCTTGAGGACCACAGGTCCTAGACATGGAGTACCGAGAGGCATATTTACTTGAGCCTAGCCCTGGAGGGCCCATCCTTTTTCTTCAACGCCTCCACCTTCTCAGCAACAACATCATCCAACCCATCGGCTTGGTCCTTCAGCAGCAGTGGGTCTTGCTCCATGAGGTAATGAGTCCAGGTATCATGGTATGTGTCACTCTGATTCTCAAAACATTTGAATATGTGCATTTAATTCTTTTTACTTCTAACGTGTGCTTGGACCTTATGCCTTTCCACCTGTCCACACCTGGGGGTAATGATAGGATGCCCTATCAAGTTGGTTCCCATAGGGTTTGAGTTGCCACTCGGTGGGTTCATGAAAGGTCATCATTTGTTACCACCATACTTACCACTTTTCATCTTTTTCCCTCTCATCCATCCCATACATTGGTTCAGGCATTATGTTTTCCAAGCTAGCAAAGGGTTGTACCTTACCTTGTGGGAAGAAGGGGCTAAAGGCCCAGAGGGTAAATGTAGTTATCAAAAGATAAAAGCCAAAAGAAAAAAACTTTCAGATGCTTCCTCCAGGGATCCTCGAGAAAGAAATAAAAGGCTTCTCAGCAAGAAATAGAGGGACCCATAAAATAATAAAATCAAGACCTAGTTGGAGGATAGGGGGTCTCATCACGAGCCAACCTATTAGGTCCATGGGCATGTAGCGGTATGACACTTCCATTCAGCTGGTCACCGCGCTAGGGTAGTGGCTCTTGGTGTCATAGCCAAGAGAAAGGGGGTCTCATCATGAACCAACCTTCTCATCTCCATGAAATGCTTGTGGGTAACATTGTCACCACTGGTCACCACACCAGGGCAGTGTCCCCTAACTATTATCTTGAAAGAAAAAGCAATAAGATAAAAAGATAAAAGGCATTTAATGGGCTTGGAAACATTTTCATCCATGATAAGGTACAACTCACCCTCTTCAGAGGCACCCATAGGCAAGCCATACATTCCCCTGTCATCACTACACCCATTGCTCATACATCCCTTACCACCTCATCCACTTACATGTACTGGATTTTTCTTCACTTGGAAACATCCCACGTCCAATGATAATTATCCCAATAGGACCTCATGCCGTCCTCTCCAAACTTGGCCTGTAGAATAGAATATCATCTTTGAGCACTTGTCTGGGAAAAAGGGGTTTTATGCACATGTTTAAATAACTTGATTATTAGATGTGATTGACATTGCTATGATCCCTGTGACTTATGATCCCATGGAGGGCGTACTTGTTATTGTTGTGGGGCCACACATGACAGACATGTACACATGGGGAGATGATTAGTTCATACCTCCATAGGGATAAAATCCTACCAGATGGATGTTGAGACCCCAGCCAGGGGAAGATACAGATCAAAGGTTTTCACTAGAGAGAGGAGGATGTTCCACTAGAGACATCCTGGCAGGCCTCGACCCAGGGGGGTCTTTCCCTCCCACTATGATGTAGGCCTTAAAAGGCCGATAACATCACCTATATGACCCTTGACATCACCCAATGTTTGATGGACACTTTGGAGGTAGTTATGTGCCAAGTGGCATGTGTGGCTTGATCGAGAGGCCTTGGGAGGCCTAATGTTTTTCTCTTGGAGGCCAACGTTGCACTAGAAAGGCCTAACGTCACCCTAAAATGGCATGATGTCACCTTTTATGCTTGATTTAGGGTTTTAATTTGTCATTTAATGTAAAAATTGGATATTGCATGTAAACTGGCCATGTCGGCCTTTTTGACCTAATTATGGTCATTGTAACTATATAAATAGGAGATTTTCCCTTGTATTTTATCATCATATTTCACTCACACAAGTGTGAGGTCTTAAATTTGTGCCCTAATTAGGGTTACTTGGTTGAAATTTGGTGCACACTTCTTGAAGGAGGCTTATTTTGGACTAATTTGGCATTTTTCTTGGTGGAAGTGTTCAATTAGGCTGTTTGCTAGATGATTCTTGGTGAATGTAAGTAAAATTTATGCAATTCTTATTCATTGAATGGTTATAGCTATGTTTATCTTGCATTTACACTAATATTGTGAAATTTCTAGTTTAAAACCCTAGGAGGCTAAGGCATGTGTTATTGTCCTTTCCTTAATAACTTTCACCTACTAGATTTTGCTAGAAAGACGATTTTCTTGAAGCTTTTGCTAAGGGCCTTGCCACTGCAACACGCTAGCACATTTTGCTTCATCTAAGCCATCATTTATTTCATCTTTGAGCTAAATAAGGAGGAAAAATACTAGGGCCTAGGGTTAGTATTATAGCGAGATTTTCCTCACCCTATGCAATCTTGCACAGAGTGCCTTTTTCCATTTCCCTATGTAGAATTTTCATCCCTTTTTGCAAATTCCAGAGCTAAAAAATACATTTTTTCCACATGTACGCACCTTCCCTACTATACAACATGTGTATAAGCAGGTTGCACCACTACAGCCTGTGTACATCGGGATTTGTGCCCAAAAATGAAAAATGGTGTCGGGTTTCCATGTCACGACATGAGATATATGATCCTTGGCCTTCCATATACTGGAAATGTTCTAACTCGTCCCTTCAGTTCCATTTGAAGGCTATAAATGAGCCAATTCCAAGCTATGGGAAAGAGGAGAAAGAATTCAACTTTGAGAGAAAAGTTACTTTGGAGAAATTATTTACTTCATATTGAGTCTACATCCCTTTGTCCTTTAAGTATAAACACAGTGTTGAGCCCCCAAGCTCTTCCCTTATTGATTGAGAACTTCATTGTTTCTCTTTTATAAGATTTGTTTTGGTGGAGGATTGAAGTGGTGGAGGTCCAGCTGGAAGAAACTTAGTTTCTCGGTTCCGAACCGTGCCAACACGGAAGTCTGTAACATTTTCACTTCTATTGATCATATATTAATAGAAATACTCTTTTCTCTCGAACTGATATCTTTCAAATATTTGAATTATTATTCCATGGGTTTATTTGTTATGTATATTAATGGATTATGCTATTGAATGTGCTAGCATCATATCTTATCACCATATGCTTGCTTTGCTTGGTTGTTGAGGACTAGTTGCAATTATATTGCTTTGGGTCAAGTGCTCAATGGTGGACTTCATTGAACGTCTGGACGAGGTAGGCATTTTATCTTGTCTTGCTAGCATATTTGTTTATATAGCATACTTGAGAATAGAGTTTATTTCTACAGGCATTTTCGTCTGTTGTGGTTTACCCCTAGCCATAGAGAGATTTTCCTCATAATAGAATTGGCAACCATACTGGGGAAAAAATATTCTTCTTGGGGTTTTTGTTTTTCTCCTTAGATTGTTATCGTTACTATTTCCTTTCTTGTCGTATCATTGCTTGATAGCCTCTGTTCACTCTGGGTCTGAGATTTCCAGACTTCTCCCTTGCCTAGCTTTGTTTTTGAAACATATATATGGGTTTTTGCTTGGCAGTCATGTATATACATGTGTTGTCCTTCTGCAAGCTGTGACATACTCGTTGTTTCCTTGAACAGTCGTGTACATCAACCTTATTTGCTTTTTTGTTAGGTTTTCTAGTTGTTGGGTAGGTTTTGTTGATTGCTGAGTCTTCTTAGGTCTCTGTAGTAATTGTTAAGTGTTTGTGGGATGATAGGAAACCTGTCTTTAGTTGAATTTTTGGGCAGAGTCTTTCTCATCATCTTTTCATTCTGATTGTCCTTGTACATTGGGTTGTGTGTTTTTCTCCTTGGTATCCTACTTGAGTTGTATGTTTCTATACACAATAGAGTTTTTATATATCAAGTTGTTGTTTAGTCCATGCATTTTCATTTTTCTTATATTGAAAATAAAAAAATATTAGGCATATTGCATTGCTTGGTATTTTGATATTTTGAGTCTTTGTCATTAGCTTAGTGCATGTAAAGAAAGATTGCATTTTTACTTCAGAATTGCATAGTTGAAATTGAAAATTGCATTTGTTTTAAGAAGAATATCATTCATTGAAAATTGAAGTTAGTACTTTGCATTGCATTCATATTTACTTTACTTACTGAGTCATAACATCATGATTTTCACTATTGTACCTTTTTGAGTAAGCACAACCACTAAAATTAATGTTATAATTTAAAATTGATTAGTCACGATTTTATTTTCTAGGGTGCACAAACTAGCCTAGGATTTAGTGCCTTGGAATAAGATTTTGTGAGTAAACTTCTCCAAGGCTATTAAATCAACATATGTGTCTGACAAAGGGAGTGGAGAAATCCATTGTATAATTGGTAATATCAAGAGGCTCCTCTTACACCGGAGTTAATCATGAGGTCACATGAGGTTGGTTGAAGGGATATCCCCCCGATACCTTCTTAGCGTCAGAGATATTTCTGGGGATCTATTCGTATCTGGGGATCTTGCTAGTGCCTTTACCTCCGTGAGAGGCGGTACTTTCAAGGTTTCAGGATTTGCTACCCTTCCCATATGGTGGACCTAACTTACAACTTCTAGCCTGTTCATCGTTTATATAGTGGTTTCTTAGTTGCTTGACTTAGGTGCCACATAGGTTACTTGCAGGGGTTATTCTGTAGGTACCTTGGGTCAGATAAGGGTTTGACAACACACAACCTTTATGGATGATTAACTCTCCGAGGGGATCTGAATGATTGGTTGTTAATCCCACGAGGTCCCTTATAATTGATTATGTTACCTCCGATATTTAGCAAGGAGTCTTAGGCCCCTCTTGGGAGAGACATACCTTCTTTAGGGAGGGAGGCTCCTATCAGCCACTTTACCCCATTTGTGTGAATTTTGGTCATTTGATTTTGGTGTGCTCTTTGATTACTAGTTGGACCTAGGATTTATTTTGTGTATATTGAGTCTTAAGTCATCGTGGAGTCGGACCAGCATCCCCACTAGTCCCTTCGCTTGTTACAGTTACCACCGGATTTCAAGTGTTTTCCTTATAAAAGGCATAGATTTATTAGACGTGGTACAAACACCTCCACTATTTAGACTTGTGATTCTACAAGCATGAGTATTGAACCAAGTATTCAGAACAATGGGAACCCTTTGACTCCCACACCTACTATAGTTAAAAACACCACTTCGACTCCTGCAACCACAATGGTTGTAGTGTCGGAGGCACCTATAATTACTATTACCCGTCCTATAGTGAATGCTCAATCTATTTCCTAGAACCCATTTGGGTCTCTTGGTCACTCACTAGTCTATAATTTTCAGTCCATCCCTATGGCCTCTAGTCATTTTTCCTATGGTATGCCGAATTTTACTTCACATTTTTCAAATTCCATCCTAGCTATTAGCCCTAATGCTAGCATTAGACTTGGGGGCATTGTACCTCCTTATACTCCATTTTAATTTGGTGGTTCTCAAATCCCTCAAATGACTCTTAATATGGGAGGCATTCCTTCTTTTAACCATGGGTCTAATCCTCTTACTTCTGGGTGGAGCAACCAAACTGGCAGACAAGATTATGCTAAAATTCCTTCCTACACCCTTAACTCCTCAGTGTTGATTCCAACCAACACCTTTGGCATGACGAATCCACCTCTATCCTCTGGATTCACACCCGGAGGAGGTTAGTTTCACACCTTGGGAAACCCCCAACCCAGAGCCACTCCGGCTGGGGGAAATTTTTGCAACCCCCATCAGAAAATTCCTATTGGAACGATGCATGAACAACCTCTTATGAATCAACCTAGAGGAGGTTATTACAATCTCGAACAGGGTGATGGTGCTTACCAAAACCCTGGATGGACTGCAGTTCCTGAAGAAAAATATTTCCAGGGAGCTTGGGGCCAGATGTCACAGCCCCATATCCCTTTTCTGGCCACGCTTAATATTCCATACTTGTCTAATTTAATGAACAACTATGTGTTTCATGATCCTACATGGCCCCCCATCCCCACCAATCTTCCTTTGAAAATTCTGAAATTCAAAGGTAAGAATGGCGAGGATCCTGGTGATCACTTTACTACCTTTCACCTATGGTGCTCCTCAAATTCCCTTAATGATGATTCCATTTAGTTAATATTGTTTCAATGCACCCTCATTGGGGTCGTTGCAAAATGGTATATCGAGCTACCTAGGGGGGCATATAGGACCTTTAGTCATATGGTGTTGTTCTTCCTTAACCACTTCCAATTGTCAATTTGTTACGATGTTGGCCTAGAGCTTCTATCGAATTTATACCAGGACACAACCACTCATATCTTGGATCATATCCAGGAGTGGCATAGATGGAAGAGGTTGATTAAGACCTCCATACCATGGGCCTTTCTTTTAGAATGGTTCCTTAAGTCTTTGCAACCTCCTATCTCGAAGGATGTTGCTACATATAGGGTTACCACTGAGGAAGAAGCAATCTTCAAAGCCCAACAATTAGATCTTATATATGCTCAGTCTGGGATGTTATACCACATTCTTCCGGATGCACTGAGTTCAACCTATGACCCTAGGAAAAATCTTGGACCTCATGCCAACGACATTGTAGGCTCCGCTAATGTAAAAACCGCAGACTTGGTGATAAGCCATTTGAAAGAGTTGTCTCTAAACCATTATTCAGGAGGGCCAGCTTTGTCTGTTTCTTCCAATCCCACTCAGTCGATGGATTTACATTCCATGCAATTGTCGACTGGGCCAAATGGTAACCAAAAACCAGGAGGGAATAAGAAAAAATGACGTAATAATAATCGTAAGGGTGGGAAAAATAATAATAAACCCAAGGATAATGGTAATAATGAAAAGACGAATAATAATGTTGGAGAGGGAAAGAAAGAAAGGCGTAAGGTGAAATTTCCCTGTAATCTTTGTACATATGATCACCTTACTCATTTATTCCCCAAACTTGCGGAAGATGCGAGGATATTATTTTTGTCACCCACCATGCTGACGAATCCTTTCCCACATAACCAGCACATGGCCTTGAGCTCCTCAAACACCAGAAATGCAGTTAGTGGGAGTCAAAACCTGTCATCGCAAGACGGTGACCGTTTGTGTATCAATATGGTCAATGATAAAGTCCATGTAGCCACTTGATATTGAGATTATAATTCTTCATAGGCTATCTCTGGTCTAGAATCTCCTCCTGGAGAGAGAGACGACTTTACAGATAAAAAAACTAGAGCCACTGCCTCATATTCTGAAAGGAGTACTCAAGTGCTCTACCCACAATCCAAATGCTAGAGCCGCCCATAACTACTCTATTTTTGAGGACCTGGGCCAAACCCCTTATGCAATGTCAGCTCTGGAGGTACTCCAGATGTGTCCTTCACAAAGGAATTCCTTGTTATATGTGTTAGGATCTCTTGAACCCAGTGGCTCGAAATTTATCAAGTTTGACATCACGGATGTGAAGCCTCATTTTCCTTACCATGTGGAATTCCAAATCCATGTGGGGTACTCAAATTATACCATCAAACGTGTGGTTATTGATGAAGGCATTGCTACTTGTGTGATGCCCCTAATCTATTGGAAAGCTCTTGGTTCTCTGACTCTCTATCAATCGCCGACCATGTTGACTGCTTTTGACGGTCGTTTCTTCCACCCTCACAATATTCTTCCTACCTTTCCAGTCCAGTTAGGTGGGAAGATGGTAGAGTTGGATGTAGATGTAGTTGATACACCTCTTGATTATAACTTGTTACTAGGACACAATTGGACCTATAATATGATTGTCATCATGTCGTCTGTCTTCTGCACTCTTATTTTTCTACTCAATGGGAATATCGTGACGATCGACCAGTTATCCTTTGCGTATGCTAGTCCCAATGCATCTGTTGGACCATCGATCCCCGTGGTCGACAATTCTCAACCGAAAACTGAGAATATTGGTGTCGAAATGTATTCTTCCCTTATGGGTACTTTCGACTTCATGGGATTGATTCACCATGTTTACGCCATGTCTAGTAGGCTCATTTCGTCAGAGAGGTCCATTCCTTTCCGCACTTCCTATTTTAACAATCCTTAGACCCTACCTTCCTCAAATTCATGTTGTGAAGGTCAGTCACATGTTGGAATGGCCATGCCACTATCGACAACGAAGATTGTGTATCAAGTTGTTTTTGACTCTTTCGTCAATCCCGATATTGTTACCTCACCGAAGAACGAGGAGGATATTGTTCTTAAGCCCGTGTGGGCCGCTTCGTTGTCTTGTTCACATGAATTCCTCGATGATAATTTTCCCTCAGATGAAGCTATCATTGAATCCATGAATGGTTCCAAAAAACCTTGGGATGATATGCATCATCGCTCTTATTTTCTCCCGGAGCTTGAAAGAATCAAACAAGATGAATTTCGATCTACTTTGAGTGAGATAGTTGGTCATGCCATAGTTCCAGTTGATACACACGACATTTATTCCGAAGGAAATATGGAAAGTATATCTCCTACATTCACGATCGATATCTCTCATACCCCTGGAAAGATTGAAAATGTACATATCGGTGCAGATTGTTCAGCAGAAGAAATCCTAATCTACACCCAACTCTTCAAGGAATTTTGAGATGTTTTTACTTGGTCATATGAAGAGATGCAAGGAATCGACCCTCGTATTGTCAAGCATGAATTTATAGCTTATCTGGATGCTAAAATTGTTCGAAAATTTCTTAGAGTTGTCAATCCCCAGAAGGCCCTTGCTATTAAGGAAGAGGTAGAGAAACTACTTAATGTTGGCTTTATCTACCCAGTTCCTTTGACTGAATGGGTAGGGAATCTTGTTCCTGTGAATAAGAAGAAAGGAACCATTCGTGTATGCATGGAATTTCGTGACCTGAACAAATCCTATCCTAAAGACAACTTCCTGACACCTTTCATCGATCAGATTCTCGACGAGTGTGCGGGAAGCAAAGTGTTTTCTTTCATGCACAGATTTCCAGGGTATAACCAATTTCAAATTAAACCCAAGGATCAACACAAGACGACATTTATTTTTCCTTGGGGTACTTTCACATACCGAAAGATGCCTTTCAGCCTTAAAAACACTGGAGCAACCTTCCAATGTGCTATGACCTTCACATTCCATGATCTTAAGCATATAGTCGAAGCTTACCTTGACGATCTTGTTGCTCACTCTCGTAAGAGAGAGGATCACTCTACACACCTTCATCTAGTTTTTGAAAGATGTTGTTACTATAGAATCCTATTGAACCCTCATAAGTGCATCTTTTGCATTAGGTCTGGTCATATTTTTGGATTTCTAGTTTCTGAGACCGAGATCATGGTAGATATGTTAAAGGTTGAGGCAATACTTCGATTTCCTCCCCCGCACACTATTCGACAACTTCAAGGTTTACAGGGGAAAGATAAATTTTTACATCGGTTTATAGTAAAGTATGCCAATATCACTAAGGTTTTTATTCATATTTTGAAGGACACCCCTTTTATCTAGGATGAGAGAGCCCAAGAGTCCTTCGATGCTTTGAAGAAATCCTTGTTATCGATGCCTCTGTTGAAGTCTCTTGACTAAAGTACGGATTACTTGCTTTATATCGCAGTGTCCGAGGAGATGATTAGTATGGTTTTGGTTCAGGTGGATGATGAGCTCCACGAGCACGTCATCTACTATCTTATTTGAAACTTATTCGGTCATGAGCTTAATTATTCTCACGTTGAAAAGATAGCTTTGGGTGTCGTTCACGCATTCCAACGTTTACACCATTATATATTGCTTTGCAAGACTACTGTGGTGGCCGATGTCAATCCATTTCAATACGTCCTCACCAGGCATATCATAGGGGGAAAATATAATAAATGGATTGTCATTTTACAAGAATTTGATCTCAATTTCGCTTCTGCGACATCCAAGAAATCACTAGTCTTCGCGGAGTTAATATCTGACTTTCCATGATTAGATGAGGATGTTATCCATGTTGATTTGTTTGTGGACGAACACATTTTCCTTGTCTCATCATCTGACCCCTGGTATGGAGACATCGTTCTCTATCTTCAAACCTTGAAGCTCCCTCAGCATCTCTCGCGAGATGACCGATGACGTGTACGATACCAAGCTAATAACTACACTATCGTTGACAACACTTTGTATCACCGAGGAATAGATAATACCCTGTGTCATTGTTTAACTCATGAGGAAGCCGAGTCATTCCTAAATGATTTCCACAATGGGGCTTGTGGTGGTCATCTATCTGGTCTTGCGACAACATAAAACAATTTGCGAGCCAGTTTTTTTTGGCCATCTATCTTTAAAGATTGTGTTGAAGTGGTTAAGATGTGTCACCCCTGCCAGGTGTTCACTCAGAAAATGCACCCACATCCAGCCCCTTTTCACCCAGTCATTGCCGTCGGTCCCTTCACCAAGTGGGGGTGGACTTCATGGATTGCAACCCAACTTCGAATGGGGGGCATCAACACATTATCGTGGCCGTCAACTACTTTACTAAGTGGGCCAAGGCCATTCCTACAGTTAAATCCAATGGGAATACTATCTCCTTCTTTGTATTCAATCAAATTATTGCCCAGTTCGGTATCCCGAGTGAGATTTTCACTGATCATGGAAGTCACTTTCAGAACGAAATGATGGAAATGCTAACACCTAAGCTGGGGTTTAAACATGTTCATTCTTCCCCTTAATACCCCCAGGAAAATGGACAAGTAGAGGCCATCAACAAGTCTCTCAAGACCATTTTGCAGAAAATTGTCAGCCAGAGTAAGTCTGACTGGCACATTATGCTATATCTTGCACTCTGGGCATACTGAACCTCGGTTAAGAATGCCACCGGATTTTTCCCTTTATAGTTAGTACGTGGTGTGGATTCGAGTTGCTTATTGAATGTGAAATCCCTTCTCTTAAGTTAGCAGTCGCACTCCTACCTGACACTTTCAATATCAAGCGAAGCCTTATAAACCTAGAGAGTCTTGACGAGCAGTGTCAAGACACCTCTACGGCTATAAAGGCGAACAAAACACATGTCAAGGTTCAATACGATAATTTTTTATGTCCTTGGTTGTACGTTGAGGGTGACTTGGTCCTCTTATATGATCAAGCCAAAGAACTGTTGGGGGTGGGAAAGTTTAAACCCATGTGGCATGGTACCTATATTGTGCGATGTGTCTTAGAAAAAAGAGTCTATAAGTTAGAATATTATGAAGGGAATATGTTGTCTGAGCCCAGGAATAGACTCTACTTGAAAGTATATTACGCTTGAGCCCCAAGCTTGGGCGAAACTCTTTGTATACTAATGTAATTTAGTGTATATATCTTTTCCCTTTCTTTTTTGTCTTCAACTTTCTTATCGAGTTTTCCCTTGGTTGGCATATGTCAACGAAGTCTTCGGTCTACTTAGGATTCATAGACGGAGCCAATCGTCATACACAAAACTTGGCTTCTGCCACTTGGGTGGTTTAATCACCCGAGGGTCTACTGGTTTCTTCAAGTGGCGTATGCCTAGGGCCATCCACAAATAATGTGACTGAATATAGCGTCATTATATAACTTTTGTGCGATGCTATCTCACATGGTATTCTCTTTTTCGAGGTTTGCCTGGATTCCCAGTTAGTAGTATGTCAGTTGAATGACAGTTACCGCATGTGTGATCCTACTTTACTCCGATGACTCCTATGGGTACGTCTTTTAGAACGACAATTTGATTTTATTACTTATTATCACATACCTAGGAGTTCTAATTATGTATCTGATGCTTATGCTAATTTCATTTTAGATTGAAATTTATCACATAAATAAAGCAAAGAAAACCATCTCATCAATGTACACATTGTAATATAAGTAAAGCTGAAGATCCTTGTTTTATTCATATTTCAAAAAATATGATGTTTATAGTACAAATGGGGCTAACACCCTCAATACACATATACAACCGATAATACAAGATCCATGACATCTACGCCTGTGGCACCGGATGTGTGTCATGATAACAAACTATGGCATTTGCAAGATGCCGAAAGGGTCACACCCAAGCTCTGGGCACACCAACCACTTGCCATTGCATGGCTTCCGACAGATCCTCTACCTAAACCACTGGAATCCTATGAGTCAAGTGAGACAAGTTTCCCTACCTGTTTTGAAGGAATTTCTCTGATTCTCCTCACGCTTCCTCATCCCCCCAGTGCCTCCAACGATGTCGAGGAAGCCCATTTGGCCATCACGGAGCCATGTCTTCATCACACAAGTGTCTAGTTAGTACTTAAGCATCATCCAAAAATATTTTTGTTTTACTATACAAAAATACAAAAAAAATGAAATATTTAAAAAAAATTCACATACCTATGTCCCTGTAGGTGGTCCTTGGTGGAAGTGGCATGTCAATATCCCCTCTGAATTTGATCCCTACATAGGGGTAGTCATTCATAGAAATGACCTGTCACCTCCACAAGTAGAAGAAATCCTCGTTGTAGGGTTTAGGCACCCTACCTCCCCCCTGTCATCTCATTACTCGGTCCACCATGCCATGGTTGGATCGTGAGGTCCTCTCAGAATAATCTCGACTCTAGGTCCCAAACTTGGAACCTGCTCAAAGAAAAAACTACATAGGATAGAGGCAAACCCGAAGTTCCTCTTGCCACCCTGTTTGCACTCTATCAACTGGATCTTCATATTACCCTGTAGTGAGGTACACCAATCATATAATGTGGGTCTAAAGAACTCTACAACATAGAACATGAGTGGCCTCGATGCCTGGTGCAATGAAGCCAATCTTGTGATCTTGGTCAACACGAGGACAACAATCTTGAGGCTTAGATTGTTTATCTCTCAGATGGGGAGTTGACTCCCGACCTTCGGGGTCCCTGCTACATAGTGAGCGTCTATGTAATATTCTACCTTCATACCTCTCCCAGATCCCTGGGATTTGAGGTTCACCACCTCACCCCAGCGTGATAACCCAGTCAAAAATTATATATCCTCGACTTCAATCCTCAATGGTTTCCCATCGAGGTTGAAGCTCTCACTGTCAGGATCCCAGTAATCCATAAGCATCTCAAGCAACCTCACATGGGCCCTCATCCCTTTGAGTGCCAAAAATTTATACAAGCCACATCTTTTCAATGCCATTTAAGCCCGCAGATCTCTGTCCATAGCAGCATCTACCTCCTCATGCTCCCTTTCCCTCCATTCTAGTGCCATCCTTCTAGAGAAAAATCAATTTCTGAGTTAGAAACCATAGAAAACATTGATTACGGACTTGTACGTGGTTTGTTGCATTTACAGTCTAGTATAGGGATGAGTACACGTGCCTTGTATTTTACATAGTCGCATATCACCTCACATATAGGCAACCCGATGAATGGTAGCCCCCATACACCGAATTACTCAATCTATGACCAAATTTACTCAAATTGTGAAACCTAATTTAAAAATCTAATCCACTATAAAGGAAGAGGAGGGGAAGAGGAATTACCTGGTCCAGACGGTTTTTGATTTCATCGCCCGACACTCCGGTAATCACCAGTTGAAGATCGGATGTAATTTGGTCCAATTTTCACTATTTGGGTAAAAATTCAAAATGACATAGTATTTTTTGGTTTTGTTACTATTTATAACATTTTTTACCCACTTTCTATAGTTTTGAGTCATGTTTTCACCTAATGGACTAATACAACAGTGGATTGAGTTGGTTTTTGTAGTTTTCACCAAGGATTCTTGCGGATTTCAACGTTATGTTGACCGTTCGTAACCACAGGCAGGTATTTTTACTACCCAACATATAGGATAGGTATCCATCCCACCATGCACTTTTGCATTGTCCTATAACTGTCACTCATGTGACTTAGGTACAATCCCATTTGTTGCGACACAGAACCTTCCATCTGCTATAATACGTTTTGTTATCAAGTGGTAGAGACTTACCAAACATGGGTGCCCTAGTAAGATCCTCTGCTTCATTTGGTGCCCATGCAGAGTTTTTTCCCGTAGGACCGGGAGTCCCTTATAGTTCGTACGTGACTTTATGCTGAGCCTCATTTCTTACTCATAAACATGTTTCCTTATACCTAGAGGACTCCCAACCGAATTTAATTTAATCTCTTTTCCAACTCATCTTCAAAAAGAGAAAATATTTTCGAGTGAACTTGTCTTTTTCACACTCGTAAATTGGATTTGAAAGGACATTTATTTGGTACAAGTTTATCCCTTTTTCACACCAAGTAGACAAAAGATCATGAAAAAGGACATTTTTTGGCATTAAGTTGTGATTGCATCTCATGCCCTTGCTTGCAGTATTGAGCCTATAGTCGGTTCTCGCTTTGTGTTATAAACTATTTTCGTTAGCATTTTTGCATCCTCAACCAAGCAGAGCCTCGTTTATATCCTTCGCAATTTGATGCCCTATACCCAGGAGGAAACATTCCCCCAAGTGTCCATCTCCCACATGCATCTCCTTTCATTCAAAATAGGTATGTTCCACTGTTGGAACTAGTTTTGCTTACTTGCGACACTCGTTTCCTCCTCTATATCATAACATTCATTTGTCTATGAAAAAAAAAAAAAGATGGGTAGGAAGGGAGTATTATATTATATTGGTAGAAGTTGTGTCGCCTTTGAACAAAGCACAAAGTTATTGAGTCCATTTGTCATCATAATTTTTGGCTAGTATGGCCTTAGGAAGTTGGGCTCGTTACAGAGATTTTTTTCTACCGATTGGTTACTCTTCTAGTACCTATAGAGGATTTCATTGATGCCTCCTGCATATAATGGTTTCATCATTGATTCTATGCTGCCAGAGTCTTCCATATGTCTCATGCTCTTATTCAAAGGAAGTCTATCAACCTATGTTGACCATTCCTCAGAGATCTTGACTTTGCATGTCTGCCATACCCTCAGTTTGTCTCAGAATCACATGATATTGTTGTCCTATCATGCACCATGTCCCTACTTTCATCATTGGTAGGTAACCTTGATTCCAATAGTCGACATTTCATCATTGGTCATTGACTAGGTGGTTTTCCTTGTGTTCGACGACAAGACATCTATTAACACATTGGGATTCATGCAATGTATTGGATTCCATTAGCCTTATTAGTGGTTTCCTTGCCTTTGTCAACAGTTTTTCTCATTGGCTGCTATTTAGAGGGTCTTTTTCGTGGACCTCTTGCACTTGTCACATGCGAAAGATGCATAGGGTCATTAGTTCGTGAACATGTTCTTCATCCAATTTCCTCCAAATCATGAAGCTCCTGCTTTGTACCTCATGCTGAATGATGAGAGATGCCTTAATGCTCTCCTTTCAGTGGGTCTCCTTCCATTGAATTCAACTCATATATTTTGGAAATGAGACCTAGAGTCTTATGAGTACCTTGAGGCTTATAGTCATTAGTGGCAGGTTCTCTCGCCATCAATAGTTGTGAATACATCAATGTTCCTTGATCGATGGATTCTTCAAGTGTTCAACACCGAATCATTTATTCACACTTGTAAGAATGTATTTGGTGCCTTGATACCTAATTTCATTATCAGTAGGTTGTCTCACGTTTGTTAACAGTATACCTCAATGACCAATAATCAAATGATGTCTCATTGTGTTCGACCTCAACTCCTTTGTTCACATAATGTAGACATGCACCTTTAGAAGATTGTGTAGAAGACTTGAAGACATCAGTATGTGGTCATATCTTTCCTGTGCTATTGCTTCCTTTTCATTGGACCATTACCTATATGACTTTAGTGATCATGGGAGATCAAATTGTACTCCATTGTATACAGATATCTTCAGATTGATTTTGAGACTGGTTCTACTGGGCTTTGTTCATGACTATGATAGCCTTTGGCATGTAACCGCACTTGTATTTTCCTATTCATGGCCACATATAGTTTTTTGTTATATTTTCACATGGATTTGCAGTGTAATTCAAATTGCCAGCCATGTATGCAGAATCAGTACAAAATGTAATGAGCAACTAGTTCTTCCAGGTGGTTCCCCATCACTCCACTTCTCGGTTTTTATATTGTATTTCAGCCATCGTAGATACTCCTCTAACCTCACACATTCGGGGGCATCTGTTATAGCCATATTTGCCTCACCCTATGCAATCTTGCATAGAGGGCTTTTTTCCATTTCCCTATGCAAACGTTTCATCCCTTTTTGCAAATTCCAGAGCTAAAAAATACATTTTTTCCACATGTATGCACCTTGCCTACTATACAACATGCGTATATGCAAGTTGCACCACTAAAACCTACGTACATCGAGATTTGTGCCCAAAAATGAAAAATGGTGTCGGGTTTCCATGTCATGACAAGAGATATATGATCCTTGGCCTTCCATATACTGGAAACGTTCTGACTCGACCCTTCAGTTCCATTTGAAGGCTATAAATGGGCCAATTCCGAGTTATGGAAAAGAGGATAAAGAATTCAACTTTGAGAGCAAAGTTACTTTGGAGAAATTATTTACTTCATATTGAGTCTGCATCCCTTTGTCCTTTAAGTCTGAACACAATGTTCAACCCCCAAGCTCTTCCCTTAGTGATTGAGAACTTCATTGTTTCTCTTTTATGAGATTTCCTTTGGTGGAGGATTGAAGTGGTGGAGGCCCAGCTGGAAGGAACTTAGTTTCTTGGTTCCGAACCATGCCGACACGAAAGTTTGTAACATTTTCACTTCTACTGATCATATATTAATAGAAATACTCTTTTCCCATATAATTGATATCTTTCAAATATTTGAATTATTATTCCATGGGTGTATTTGTTATGTATATTAATGGATTGTGCTATTGAATGTGCTAACATCATATATTATCACCATATGCTTTCTTTTCTTGGTTGTTGAGGACTAGTTGCAGGTATATTTCTTTGGGTCAAGTGATCAACGGTGGACTTCATTGAACGTCTGGACGAGGTAGGCCTTTTATCTTTTCTTTCTAGCATATTCATTTATATATCATACTTGAGAATAGAGTTGATTTCTATAGTCATTTACGTCTATTGTGGTTTACCCCTAGCCATAGAGAGATTTTCCTCATAACAGTTACCTACTTCCTAATAGCCATTTCCCCCCTAGGGTTTGATGATTGAAGCCTTGGGCTACCAACACTTCAATTATTGACCCTCCTGTCTCTAGTTCTCTCATTATCAATTGTTCCTCTAAGATTTGTCATTGCCTAAAAGGACTCCATTTACCCTAAAAAACACTGATCTAAGCCTTGCTATTGAGTGATTGACAAAACTACTATCAAAACCTTTACCTTGAGCTCTCTACTAACTACTTCTAACCTTAGAATAGTCTAATCTACTAACTACTTCTAACCTTAGAATAGTCTAATCTACTAACCTATTTTATGATGTTACTAAAGTAAGATACAACCATATATCGTAGCACTAAAAACACCTAAAAGCAACTTTAATTGAAAAAGTTGATTAATACACTGCCTTATTTGCTTTTGACCAATGCTAGTACTTTGGTATTTATGAGTAATTATTCTTTGTCATTTTGAATCCATTTTAAGGAATTTATTATGAAGTTATTTTCTTATAAACATTGTTTCTATACATTTATGTTTGCTTCACTATATATCAACTATTTCTTTTATTGATAAAGTCCAAGGTTTTATGAAGTACTAACAGCAAGTTGTACTTGCAAAATATATGTTTTCTTGTTGCTTTGTTCTGGGCAGGTACATCTTAATTCTTCATTACTTCATTGGTTAAAACCTTGGGACTTTCTGATCAGTGTGACTTGTGAGTGGGGACATTTTCATAGAAACTTTAACCTTTGCCTTCTCAAAACCCCAGGACATCGGGGACATCTCTCCTGGGCTATCAAACCTAAATAGAAAGAGGTACCTCGTTGAGGTGATAGTGATAGGATAACCTCTTGTTATGCCAATTTTCCTTCCCTAAACCTTATCCTTTGGAATAAGTACAAATTGTGCAATAACAGTGCCAATCAGAATTCTACCCTAAGCAGTTTCCTATGAGGTGGAGGGTTTGGGTGGTTTGCATCATGATGCCTTGCATTGGGTCATTTTTGTGGCATACCCAAACTTGTCCCCTGTAATGGGAAGTGATGGAAATAGTTCACATGTTTTCCCATAACAAACTCTATATACAATTTCCTCATAAAGTATAGTGGGATTTCCTTATTGTTATGAGGTCGCACATCAAAAACTAGGTTCCACCTATTCATCCATCTATCAATGAATGTATGATAAGTTTACCACTCTATAGATATATGATGTTTGTTAGTGTTATGGATTTCACCCAAACGAGGATCTTTGAAAAGGATGAATGTGTCCTCTTTGTTAATATTTAGCTTTCTTACTACCTTGTGATCTAAATTGTTTGCATATTCACTATGTTTCCTCTCTCTATAAGATGTAATATTGTATAATGTCCCATTGGCTAGGGTAATTGTGTGAATAATGACATCTATAATTTGGGAAAGAAAGCACTAAGTTAGGTCTCCACCCATAAAAATATCACTAAAAATTCTAAGTTTCCCAATCTCTCTTAATATTTTAGCATTTGGGTCCATTGATGTTGGGACATTGTCTTGGGGGTTTGGTTTTCCTTCTACCATTTATCACCATTGCAATCAAATATTGAAAAATAAATAATTAGAGAATATACCTTTATAAACAAAAATATTTATGAAAACAATTGTTAGCAACAAATGTCATTAGAAACCTTGTGTTGGTCTTGCAATACCAAATGATACAAAATATCTTCCTATCTAGAAATCTATATACCTATCAATATAAAATAATCGAAGGACCATATCTTAAAATTTCATATTACCTTGATGAATATCTATAGTAAATTTGTTTCAAGAAATTAAGAGGTCTTGGTCACTTGAATAGGTATCCAAATGATATATGGAATGATCAAATTGTATGAGTATTTACATGTATCTTTGTTTTTTCCCCAGTGAGATAATACTCCATGTTTGGAAAAAGATAAAGATTTTTTGGAGTCAATTGATTCACACACACACACATACATCATCATCATCTACAACATTTTGTATAGATTTTGTAGGAGGAGGACACTGATTAATAACTTATAGATCAAATTCAAAGACCTCATCAAAAAGTCCAACAAAAAATTGAGCAAAATTCAACCTTGGAATGTTTCTTTCTTTATCTATACGATTGTATAACAGATTTGGAGTTCTTATGATTCAGTAACAGGTTGGTCATCTTCAAAGGTCTCTATTCGTATTCTAAGATAGAGTAAAAGGAGAAGGGACATAAGAAATGAACACAGAAAAAGGAAAAGGGACAAAGGTAAGGGATAATGAACAAAAGAAAGAGACAAACTAATGCATGTCGACAATGTTTCAAATGAAAAAAAATACATCCTTACCTTCAAAATCAAATGAAAATTGAATGCAAAAAAATAATAGTACCTACCTTGAATGTACCAATAATATTGATGATAAACATCCAAATCACATACACATTTTTTCCTTAGTAGTCATGGATAAGGTAGGCATATAAATAAATAAGAAGTTATTAATGTATTCCAACATTTATATGTTGAAAGAAGAAATATATCTACATTTATTTTATATTAAAAAAAAATGTATTTTTTATTTATCTATAAAAATATTTGAAAACTACCTCTAATGCTCCACTACATATACTCATAGGCACATCTACAATCCTAAAGATGTCAATAGTGATAGAATATATCTTATGAAGTGTTATCCCATCTTACCACTCAAATGAGATCTAACCTAATGAACTTTAATCTTTAGCATGCTTATTACTTATTAA
>JZKD02S1821962.1:51671-72404 GCA_000966675.3 Picea glauca
TGGCAACAATAGTACACACCTTGAAGAAGTGGAGGCACTATCTCATGGGAAAAATATTTAAGTTGAGGATAGAACATAATGGTCTGAAATATTTGTTTTATCAAACAACTTTAAAGCGGAACTTGACATTTACTTTACTTTAGAATGGGTTGCAATCTTACCACTTGAATACTAACTTTATTGTTTTCCCTGGCAAGAGAGATCTGCCTTCATATTTGTGCCACAACATGAAGAATATCGCTTTAAAAAAATTGATCCTTGTAAATGTAAATGATGACCCCCACTCCATAGAGCGATGGGTGTCCCTGACACGCCCTATCAAAATACCCCCACAGGATTCCTTCAACCAGATTTGGCATGATAAGGTGTTTAACCTTAATTTTCTTTTGTTTATTTTTAAAATCCATTGCCACCTTTGAAATGAGGCTGACAACCACCTCAACAGGGATATTCTGGTTTTGGAAAATAGGCCGATTTTTAGCCTTCAAACAAATATTTATTAATAAGTTTCTTTTAAATTAATTCATTTGTTTTAATTAGCTTTTAGTTAGTCTTGCTTTTGTTATTTTTTTAAGAAAATAAAAATTAAAATCAAAGCACTGTCTTTTCTATTTTTTTGTTTTATGCATTTCATTTATTGAATTTAATTTTGCCATTACAAAAGTATAAACTTCACATAGAAGTTATTAAAATTGTAAATAGTATTAAAATCATAAAATCACATAAAAATTTAATATTGTTAAAAGGTTAAATTATAAGGCAAAGGAATTCATGCTTGGACTATAGGTCAGGGTAAAATTGGCCTTGAGTTCAATGCACTTTCTTGTCCGGGGCTTAAAGCCTAGGGTATCATTCCCGTATCTTCTTGCCTAGCCCCGCGGGAGGTTAAAAATGTTGACGTTTGAGACTCTTTAGTCTTTTGGTGTCAACATGTATCTCCTATGCTTTTCAAAAATTCATCGCCCCAACAGTGGAAAGACAAATGGGGAAGTCTTACCCATACTGGCACTGCAAAGGGTATGTCATTTTCTGGGTCGAAATATGACATCCATTTGTTTAGGTATAACCCTCTTGGGCCAAAGAAGTAGGGGCCATTTCTGAAAATGAGATCTCTATCTGATTTAAGCTCAAAGAGAAAGATATAAAAACCTTACCACAAAAGAAGTGATTCATGCATCCTTGAACCAAGGCGTGCTAGTTCTGCTCAATCCAAAGATCTATCTGATGAGGTGAGGGCCATAGACCCATGAATTGATCGACAAGCGCTCTAGAGGCGAAAGAGAAAGCTTTTCTTGAGCGAAACTTGACATTTACTTTACTTTACTTTAGAATGGGCTACAATCTTACCACTTGAATACTAACTTTATTGTTTGCCCCGGCAAGAAAGATTTGACTTCATATTTGTGCCACGACATGGAGAGTATTGCTTTAAAAAAATGATCCTTGTAAATGTAAATGACGACCCCCACTCCATAGAGAAATGGGTGTCCCTGACACGCCCTATCAAAATACCCCCACAGGATTCCTTCAACGATATTTGACATGACAGGGTGCCTAACCTTAATTTTCTTTTGTTTATTTTTAAAATCCATTGCCACCTTTGAAATGAGGCTGACAACCACCTCAACAGGGATATCCTGGTTCTGGAAAATAGGCCGATTTTTAGCCTACCAAATAAAATAGAAAAACAAACCTGGAGTTGATCCATAAACCTGTGAAAATTGTGCTTTCTTCCACTCGAACAACCATTCCTCCAATGTGCTCACTGACAACTCAAAATTTTGTTTTAAGATATCACAAATTGAGATCCATACCTTGCGTGCGTATTGGCATTCCATGAACACATGTGCATTAGTTTCTTCTTCTGTGATGCACATGGCGCATCTGCTTGGGCCTGTCCAACCTCTCTTTATACCCTCCCAAGTGAGCAATTTTTTACTCAAAGCTAACCAATATACTAAGGTAACTTTGATAGGGGCGTTAAATTTCCATACATCTGGCCACCACTAGAAAACAAGATCCTTGAAGGTCGCTTCAACCAACACAAGGTAACCCAACTTTACCATATAGGTCCCAATTAGTTAAACTAATATATGAGATACATTAATTAAATTAATACATGAATATCCATATATTAATTTAATCGATATATGGAATACACAGAACCACATATTCCATATATTAGTTAAATTAATATATGAAGTACCCATATATTAATTTAACTAATATATGGAGTACATGGATATACCAATACTTTGTATATTACTTAAATTAATATATATGGATTCTCACATTAATTTATGTATATTAGGTTGATTATGTATCTATGTAATGAATTATATATATTTTATATTTAATTTAGAATAAATTTTTTTATTTTATTTAATCTACAATATAAATTGTGAATATTATGTGAGAATTTATGTATTTATTTTTTAAAATTTTGAATTTTGAATTGACATTTTACTTTTTATATATTGAAAAGTACTTTACTTTAAAAGTACTTCACTTTATGAATATATGCATATTATACTCAAAATTAATTTATAAGTACTTTTCTTATTATGAATACTTTACTTGCAACACTACCAAGGTTAACTATAGGTTGTCATCCACCATTTTGAATGTGACAAATAAGTATCTTTAACTCAAAATGATGTCAATTCAACCACTAAGGATGATGCCATCCTCTAAAATGTTATTGGTTCTTGTAAAGTTGATTTTGATAGTATATTTTTTCTTTTGATGCCCATTTTTTACCTCAAAATTTTCTTAATAAGATGGGCACTATAGCCTTGATGAATGTCATGAAGGTGTATTATGGATGATAGTAGGTTAAGAAACAATGTAGCTCTAAAATCCATTTAGCCATACAAACCTAATCGCAAAGAGTGAGGCCTTGATCAAACTAAAACTTGAACCCTATAATTGACTTGGACTAAGACAAAGTGACTTAAAATTGACGATTAATAATCTTCTAGTGCCTAATAAGTCAGCATGTTTGTAATGACCCTCCTTAAACTGAACAACAATGAGTAAGCGAATACAACGAATGTTGTAATTTTTTTTTCTTTTTTATAATTAGAGTAACTTGCCATATTACACAACTAAATTAAAATTTACCAACATTTAATTAAACAATATATATCATAACGCAAAAATGCATTTCCATTCGTTCTTATGTATGAAATTTAATAATTTGCACAATATAAATTTTACACTCCAAGGAGTAACGGAATAACCCTTATGTTATGACTCTTATCATGATATAAGAAGGACTGAGATTGAAACAACCCACTTTATTAATTTTCCAAGTAAGCAGACACAAAGGGAAAAACACAATAATGAGATAAGCTTAAGTACTTGACAATTGAGACAACCAAATCCAAACATAAAATGACATACCTTTAGACCTATAGTTGACTTGATACATGGGATTTCAGACCTGTAGCTCTTCCTCAGCCTCAACAACCTGGTACTAGCATCCTCCTTCAAATCTGGTTTAGCATTGCGGGACTAACCCATGCATCACGCAGGGCCTTGCGGGACAAGTGTCATACAACATGCGAGGGTGCCTCGCGAGACACTAGTAGGCTGACCTGCGGGGGTCAACCAAACTAGGGTTTCTTAGAAACCCTTGCTCTCCATCACAATCCTAAAACTTATCCTTCGCACTTCCTTCACTGCCTTAGACTCGCTACCTCAGATTTGCCAAATAGATAAAGTGTGCTCACATAGAAGATATTATATAAAGTTGTGTCTGTGTAAATGAGAGGCTTCTTGTTGTGTATTTATACCTTTGCTAAGTAAATTCTCTCCTTAACTTAAGGAATTCTTGTTACAACCACTTTTCCCTTTAGTTAATGACTTGTAGCTGTTTAGGGGATTCTTAACCCATCTTCGGGGTTTCCAACTTCATGACCGCATAACTCCTCAACTATGAGGAACTACGTGACGTACCACCTACCATTGGAAACGATATGACAAGGACTATCCATATATGAGTGTGTTACCTATATTTACATTGTCCTTCATGTCATTATTCCTCAAACAAATTTGGGATTCATGAGCATACCTTTGGGGCTTCTTGTAGACTTCTTCAAATGCACCTATCACATCTATTGACATCAATGATAACTAGTTCTGTCTGTTGACATCAATGACAACCAACAAAATCAATGAAAACCAACTATACAACAATCTCCCCCTTTGGAATTGATGGAAACACTCATACTCCACCCGTGATCTATGCTCCTGATCTTTCTCTCCTCATGTTTCTCTCCCCCTTTGACATTAGTGGAAAAGGGTATCTCCCTTTGAGGTTGCTCCCCTTGTCTTCATGCTTATGATATTTCTTTTTCTTCCTCTTTGACATCATAGGAAAAAGGGTGACTCCCCTTGTCGATATGTCCCCCCCTATCTTCATGCTACTAATATGGTATCTCTCTCTGACAATTTATTTGCCCTTGACTTCTATGCAATATTTCATGTAGATCAATATGGGCCTTCCTGTACTTGATTTCTGTACTCTCTTCTAGTGCTCTTTGTCCATTAGTGCTTCCTCTTGTAATTCATTGACATATATAAAAAACATTCAAAGTTACTTGACTTCAAGTCTTCATGGCTTGTAAATTTTACTATTAAAACATCAATGACCACATCATTCAACAATTTCCTTCTGACGATATAACTTCTGTTGATGGTTTCTCTTCCCCGTTCTATTGTGCCTTTCACTGCTTTCCTTCTTGTGACTAACTGATTTCACTTGTCCAATGATTCCATCGATTCCAATTGATAATATGCTTTCATCCACTATCATGTATTTGTTTAGACCTATCAAAGTTCTCATGAATCCATCTCTACCCATATGTCATAAAATTGTCCATGAATCTTCCATTCAACTGCATACAACACTAACCCATCTGTTACTTTACCATTCTGAAGATCTTTTTGAATCTTCTATGATTGGTCACTACATATTCCTTCTTTTCAAGTTGTTTGTTCAATATGAAAATTAGACTCTACATGTCTGCAACAATCTATATTGAATATGTCCCTGTCTGAATGCATGCATGGAATCCTCTATATAACTCTCTTCCTATAAAGTGTGCTGCTGATATTCTTGGTAACTGTCAGCTGATACCTGCATGGAATTGTTTTATGAAAGATGTTTCTCAAACAATCAAATTGTCACAAGACATTCTGCACTTTTGTCATTAAACCATTCTAAAATTTCCTTTCTAAAAACTGCAAACACTTTAGAATGCTCGAAAGATAGTTCTCTGATTTGTAGAGTTGCTGCTTAGATCCCCCCTCTTAAATATTCATATTTACTGGGAGTATCTAAGTTGGATGGCTCAGAAAAATATCCACTCTGATGCAGAGTAATCTTCCTCTTCATCTATGGATTCATTATTTTCCTTTTCATCCTCTTCCTGAATTCTGACACCCTTTTCATTTACTTCCTGAATTATGACATCTTCCTCTTTATTCTCTTCTGGGATTCTGACATCTTCCTCTTTGCATATAGATTCATCAAAATCTTTCATTGTTTCAAATCTTGTGAGTACGATCTATGGGACGTAGTTTTCATTCACTTGTTGTTCTTGTTTTCAGTTCTTCTCCAAACCTTCTTGTATCTGATATCTTCCATTTTTCCTGTAGATTTTTCCTGATCTTGTACTACTACAAATCTTGAGAGTATGATTTCTGGGTGTTCTTCATTCATATTTTCTTCCTTTACATGTTCTTGTTTTCTTTTCCAAACCTTCTTATATCTGATATCAATTTTCTCTTTCATGGAAGTATCCATCATGCTTCTACAGTACCGAGCTATGTGTCCATAGTTATGGCATTTGTAACATTCAATATTGTATGGAGTCTCATACACATTTCTTTCTTGACCATTTATTACATAAGCTCTACAATCTACAACTTTATGTCCAAAGTTATTACAAGTAAAACAATGACCATAAAATAAATTTTGATACCTGGGAGTGTATGACATTCTTTGTGTTGTAGTCCTTTTGAACTCATGCCTTGGCTGATCACGATCTTCTCTTCTATTTTTTCCTTCACAATGGTTGAAGATTTTTCGATACCTAAAAGTGGAGGGTCTTCTTTGATATCTGTCTCTTCTGTAATCTTCTTCTTGAGTTTTCTTCATTTATGGAATGTTCTTCTTTGGAGGCTTGCATTATTACTTCTTTATAGAACATTTGATGACTTCCACATAACTCTTAGGCTTCTATTCATTCTTCCTTTCCAGTACCCTGTAACATTTCTCTTCAACTTTCTCTACTGATGATGTGCAACTTCCTTTCTCTTCAATGTTCTTGCTGATCTTGACAACTTTAACTCTTAATGTGGCAACTTCTTCTTCAATCTTATCACATTCATTTTCTTTCTTCATAATATATATCTTCATCACTTATTTTGTTCTCTTTGCTTCTTCAACTTGGATCTCCAAGGTGACGATTTCTTCTTCAAGTCTTCTTTCTTGTTGACTAAATTCTGCTTCAAGCTTGTTTAAATCCTCAGATCTTTTCTTAAGATGACTTTTCAAAATTTCTTCTCTTTTCTCTACTTCTTTTATTTGTGATAATATTTGGACTTCCAAACACTATTTCTCTTTCAATTGATCTCTAATATTTTCTTCAATCACTTTGGCTTCTTCTACTTGGACCTTTCCTTAAGATGACTTTTCAAAATTTCTTCTCTCTTCTCTACTTCCTTTATTTGCGATACTATTTGGACTTCCAAACATTATTTATCTTTCAATTGATCTCTAAGAGTTTCTTCAATCACTTTGGCTTCTTCTACTTGGACCTTTAGGTTCGTAATCATCTATTGGGATTCTTCAAACTTGAGATTTTGAGACCCCTTTTTAGCTTGATCAATTCTTACTTAAGTAACTTGTTTTTCTTTATTTCTTTCGTCAATTCGTCTAAAGCACTGATTAATCTTGCTTCTTCATAATATTCTTCTTCTAAATCTATTTTTCCCGATGAGGTTCTTTCTTCTCGTTCTAACTCAACATATTCTTTATCTTGATCAACATGTTTTGTATTTTTTATTACAGGAAGAGATTTATTTGAGCATAAATTTTGTAGCTTATCCCAAAGCTCTTTGGATGATGAGCATTGTCCCACTTTGTCATGAAATGAATCACATAATCCTTCCAGGATGAAATCCATTTCTATTTTTTTGTTCCTTTTCAATTCCTTCTTGGTTGCAGTCTTTGGAGGTTTCTTTGTAGTGGTGTATCTTGACACAACTGATTGCCAAACATCATACCCTTGTGCTTGTAAAAGAAATTTCATCCTACTGCTCCATTTATCATGGCTTTGACCATCAAATCATGGTGTTCCATTACCCATGCAATCCATGATATCCATGATCCGCTGTCCAATGGTTAAACTTTTTTCTTGAAGAACCTTCTCTGATACCAATTGTTAGAATACTGGGAGGGGGGGTGAACCAGTATGATCACTTTTTACCACTTTCAATCACAACATATAATCTTCATCTTTATCATCAGTATATCATTTATGATTGCCTTCAATATATCATGAGAATATAACCATAAGTAGTACAATTCAACAATATCACATCAGATACACAGTGCATCAAAATTTACATGGAAACCCAAATGGGAGAAAACCACATAATGCTTTCTTATATATATCAAGAATACATTCATAGAAGCACCAACTTCCAAATTCTCTAGCACCAACTGGAAGGAGGCACCAACCCCATGATTTATAGGCACAAACCTGAAGGAAGCTACAACTCCTTGAATTCTCTAGCTACAATTGGAAGGAGGCTGCAACCCCTTGATTTATAGGCACCAACTTGAAGGAAAATCCAAATCCATGAATTCTCCAGCATCAACTGAAAGGAGGCTACAACCCCCTTTCCTTTCCCCATCCTCCCGCCTTAAAATATAAGTGTGGACTCACTGTCACTACCACTGATCAACCTGTAGCTACCACAGTGACATCAACCTGTAACTGCCACTGTCACTGATACATCAACCAGCCTATCACTATCCACATCAACTGGTGACTACCATCATCACATCAACCTGTCACTGATGATCAACCAATCATCCAACCTATCACTGTCACTGATATACCATCATCAAACAAATATAACCAGATCCACTCACATGGATAATAAAACCATCACCAAACCATGTACATCAACCATGTACTAGAACCTGTACCATACCATGTACATCAACCATGTACCATACCAAGTACATCGACCATGTACCATATCACATACATCAACCATGTATCATCCTATACCATCTCATGCATCAACCATATATCATATCAGTCACTATATGTCTCAATCATTCCATACACCATGTACCATAAGGTATCATCAATAAAGTTCCTCAAGTGTAACCAATATAGCCAAGATACCAGTATACCAATATAGCCAAGAGATGTTTCTACTCAATGTACTATAACATCATCAAGGTGTACATCAACATGTACCAACATCACCAAGACATGCCTGAAGCATGTTCCACAACATCCAATGCATGCACCTCAAACATGTACCATAACATCAACGAGATGGGCCTCAAACATGCATCAATATCACCAAGAAATTCACCTCATACATGTACCAAAGATGTGCCTCAAGCATATACCAATGCCTCAACAAGATACCAAAGGCATGACCATCACATTATCAACATGTAACCAATATGTACCTCAAACCATGTGCCTCAAGCATGTGCCAACATCCATAAACCATATACCAAGAGATACCATAAAATATGAGCCATATTACTCATGATGTTCCTCAAGCATATACCATACAACAAACCATATGGCAAGTATCCAATATGTACCTCAAGGAATATACCAAAACTCACATAGACATGCCTTAAGAATTTGACAACCTTCCAAGATGCAAGGCTTAAAACACATAAAATAACATACCTTTAGACTCATAGCTGACTTGATACATGAGGTTTCAGACATGTATCTCTTCGTTGGCCTCAACAGCCTAGTACTAGCATCATCCTTCAAATATGGTTTATTCTCGCGGGACTAACCCATGCATCAAGCAGGGCCTCGTGGGACAAGTGTCGTACAACATGCGAGGGTGCCTCATGGGACACTAGTAGTTTGACCCGCGAGGTTCATCCAAACTAGGGTTTCTCAGAAACCCTCTCTCTCCACCATAATCCTAAAACTTCTCCTTCATACTTCCTTCGTTTCCTCAGACTCGCTACCTCAGATTCGCCAAATAGATCAAGTGTGCTCACATATAAGATATTCAATAAAGTTGTCTGTGTGTAAATGATAGGCTTCTTATTGTGTATTTATACCTTTGCTAATTAATTTCTCTCCTTAACTTAAGAAGTTCTTGTTACACCACTTTTCCCTTTAGTTATTGACTTGTAGTTGTTTAGGGGCTTCTTAAACCATCTTCAAGGCTTCCAACTTCATGACCTCATAACTCCTCAACCGTGAGGAAATATGTGACGTACCACCTACTATTGGAAACAATATGAAGAGGATTGTCTATCTATGAGTGTGTTACCTGTATTTACACTATCCTTCATGTCCTTATTCCTCAAACAACTTCAGGTTTCATGACCATACCTCTGGGGATTCTTGTAGACTTCTTCAAATGCACCCATCACTTTTGTTGAACTCAATGACAACCAATTATGTCTGTTGACATCAATGACAATCGACAACATCAATGAAAACCAACTATCCAACACTAGCATCTTTGTAGCCCATTTGTTTTTTCTCTTTTGAACATCGACATTGTTCCAAGAAATACTTGATACTATTATGATCATTTTTTACCTTGAAGTGACTTCTTATTAAGTAAGCACACCATTTCTTAACTACATGTACTATGGCTAACATTTCCTTATCATAAATTGGTTTTAGTAAGTTATTTCCTTTAATTTAGTGTCTTTGAAGGCAAGGGGATTTCCTTCTTGCATTAAAATTGCACCAATGCCATGCCTAATGCATAAAACTCCACAATAAAGGATTTTGTGAAGTCGGGTGTGGCTAGGACATGAGTTCCACACATTTCCTCAAAATTTTCAAAATCTTGGGTCACCTCATGAGCCTAAGAAAATGCATCCTCTTTCAATAATGTTTTTATGGGTGCTACTATCCAACTATGGTTCTTAATGAAATTTTGGTAATAACCTTTCAATACTAGGAATCCTCTAAGTTTCTTCAAGGTTTTGGGAATTGGCCAATCCATCATAGCTTTAATTTTGTTAGGATCATATTTGACACCCTCACTAGATATAATATGACCCAAATATTCCACTTCCCATAGCCCAAAGGCACACTTGAAAGGATTTGCATATAACTGTTGTTCCTCTAATAGTTTTAAGACAATGTCAACATGTTGTACATGCTCTTCCAATATTTTTTGTTGATTAGTATGTCATAAAAAACACTAACACAATTTTTTTTGAGCAAGATCTTGAAAATAGAATTCATCAAGCATTGGAATGTGGAAAGTGCATTATTAAATCCAAAATGCATAACCAAAAACTCACAATAACCTTCATGTATCCTAAGGCTATTTAGGGGATTTCTTGTTCCTTAGTTATAATATAATGATATCTTGAATGGCGATTCAAATTTGTAAAGAAAATTTCTCCTTACAATTCCTCAATGATAGGAATATGAAACTTACCTTTAATGGTGATATGCAATCATTACTTAAAACTTTAGAGTTGGAAATATAAATAAATTGAGAAGTTTAGCTAATTTGTAGTTAATGAAGTTTTGGGTACTACCAAAATTGATCAACATTGTTACCTTTTTCTTATGTATCCTTCTATATTTATAGTTGGAGGAGTGATAATGCTAACCAAAGCATGACAAAATATGGTTGGAGTATTCTCTTCTAGTTCTATATCTTGAGAAGGTTATAATTCGTTTTCTTCTTCCTCTTCACAATTCATGTAGAATAATTTCGTCTCACCACACCTATGACCCTTATTATAATATAACAATAATATAACAAAAATATATTAGAGATGCAACCATAAACACAGAGATACAGTAATACACGATTTGTATTAATGAAAGAAATGTACAGAGACTGTAAAAATACAAAGTGAAAGACTCGCTAGAATGGTGGCATCTTATCTATGAGAAGAGATGCGACGGCTACTTGCATTTGCAAGAAGATGATTACAATGAGGCTCTAAAGGAATTTTACAATAAGCAGGAATGCCAAAAACCCTAGACATCCAAAAACCTAACCCTGGGAGATGAAGCACCAAAAGTCATGTGGGCCCTGTTTGGGTAAGTTAGTACATCAATTTCCCGGGGTCGTAACTTTTGCATACGATCTCCGTTTTAGGCGTATGATAGCTCATTGGAAAGGTATTGTCGAGGAGATTAATTTTGGGGGCTCAATTATGATTTTGGATATCATTGAGATCATCTATCTTGAAAAACCTTCATTCAGGCCCTCAAAATGGCCCCGAAAGTTAAAAATTGCTAAAAATAGTAAATTGCCAAAATTGCTAGAAAACTGTTTTGAGCCAGTTGAAAAAGGTGGGTGGCCACCGATATGGCTCCATCCAAATCCATTCCCAATTTCATAGTAGTCCTAATTTTTTTTACTTGAAATCTATGGGAAGAAACACATGCTTCCCATACACTAATTCATAAGGTGTATGGCCTGTTGTGTTTCTCCATTTTTTCTGTAGGCCCATAAGGCCTCAGGAAAATGATCCATCCAACCTTTTTGGTGTAAATGAAATGTCTTGGTAAGTATAGCTTTTATTGTCTTGTTAGTTGATTCCACTTGTCCGTTTTCTTGGGGGTGATAAGGTGAGGATTTTCTATGTTTAATGTGATATTTTTTAGTGATGTATTTGACCAAATTGGAGGTAAATTGGGTTCCTTGGTCTGTCACTATTTCTCGAGGCACACCAAAACGATTAAAGATATATTCAAATATAAAATCAACAACAAATTGTTCATTTTCATAGTACAAAGCTTTAACCTCTACCCATTTAGTCACATAATATATACATACCAGTATATACTTTCTTCTTTGAGACATGGGGTTGATAGGTCCTACAAATTCCAAATCCCATTTCTCAAAAGGTTCAATTACTACCTGATCTTGGAGAGGAATCTCATCACTTGCAGTTGGTTTCCCCATCCTCTAACAATCATCACAACTGGACACATACTTCTTTGCATCCCTGAAAAATAGTTGGCCAGTAGTAGCCTGACTGTAGTATTTTGTATGTTTTCCTCTTATCAACAAAATGGCCTCCACATGGGACATCATAGAAGGATTAGAAGAGATCATACATCTCATCCTCCCGTACACATCGTCTCCTGAAACTGATACAAATTTTCACTTAAAGTGCCTTTTCTGCTGTGATTTCTTAATTTTTCACTTGCAGATTCAGAGTAAATTTTTAGTGGTTCTTAGAAACAGTGGAAGATATGGAAAGGAAAACTATTATACAGTCAAAATTGGTGGTAATCCTCACACCATACAATTATTTTGATTGGAATCCCAAGTCAGAATTCCAACTCAGAAGGAAATGACTGTATAATTTGATGATGGCGACATAAACAAAACCTACATCAACGATTGAGAAGATGACATGGGCGAACCATAAGGATGAGGCCACATGAATACTTCTTGAGTTAATCTCCACTGATTTATGGTTTCATGTTGCTCCATGCAAGACTCCAAACGAGATCTGGACCACCCTGGAAGGACTCTTTGGAAAGCATGATGAAATACGAGGTCATATGCTTGAGGTAGAGTTGAATACCTTAGACCCTAAAAGTTTTGATAATATACAAGATTTCTTTACTAAATTTAAATCTTTGATTTTGAGCTTGGGTGAATGTGGTATTGACAAGTCTACACAAGAGAAACAACTTATTCTAACAATCTTGGCCAAGCTAGGACCAGAATACACTGTATATGTCTCCAATTTCCATTCTGGCAGACGTCTTTTTGGAACAAATTGGAAAATTCCTACATTGGCTCAGTTAATTGAGTCTCTTACACAAGAGAAGATAAAACTCATACATATGGGCCTCATGAAAGATCCCAAAGCACATGCACTCACCATGCATGATGGAAAAGGGTCATCCAAATAGAACGGGAAGGAGGGATATTCCAAACCCTTAAATGATTCTTCAGGTTCCAAAGACTCTTTAGATTCCAAGAAGACGAAGAAGGGAAAACAATGCACTTACTGCAATAAACCTAATCATGGAGAATCCACATGCATGAAGAAACATATCGATCTTATGGCACATGCACTTCAACAAAACAAACTTGGAAACTTCATTCGAGAGGGAGTCAAGAAGCAGAAGGAAGAAGATCATGCTCCTACGAAAGGTAATCATCATGCTTTGGTTGCAATTAATTCCTTATCTGATTCATGGATTATATATTCTGGTGCATCCCATCATATGACAATGAAAGAGGAAGTTTTCTCTTCTTTGAGTCCATGATTAAGACCCCCTATTCTCATGGGGGATGATACCCTTGTAGCAGTAGCAGGAGAAGGGAGAGTGGAACTCCATAATGGTAGTTTTGAGAATGTTTTACATGTTCCAAATCTTTCTATGAATCTTCTCTCAATTTATCAGATCACTCAGAAAGGTAAAAAGGTTGAATTTACATCAGATTCAGTTTCAGTACTTGACATGCCTGACAATTCCATTATTGTAATTGGTGAGGTGGATCACAAGTCAAGGTTGTATAAATTCACTAATTTTTCTGACGATGACTCATCTTTTCTACTTACACATAAGGATAGTACTTTGCATGCGCCTCCAGTGCAACATGCATATACTCTTGTGCTTCCATCAGTTTCAGACATCAGAGATGATTCCATACACTTAGATTATGTACGTGGAAATAAGCAGGTAGTACATCTAGATAAGAATCCAATGCCGAAGCTTCAGCAGATGCCCAAGAAGGCACATACCACACTTCAACCAACAGGAAACCTTGCAGGGAATCCATTGGATTTGAGGAGGACTCGATCTCAACATGAGAAGTCTTCTCATGTATTTTCAACTTCAGATTCTGTGATTCCTATGCATTGCTATATGATTCAATCTACTGATCCACAGACCTACAATAAGGCTGTGGGAAATCAATTATGGCAAGAAGCCATGCAGGAGGAGCATGTATATCTCCTAGAGAATCAGACTTGGGATCTGGTTCCACTTCCACCAGAAATGAATATTTTCAGGTGCAGATGGGTCCACTTGAGAAAGAGGTACAAGGCCCAACAGGTTTCCAAAGGACTTCATCAGATCCATAAAGATTTCTACATATTCACGAAGACTTTCAGTGAGTAGAAGTTTCAGACTTTGCGAGATTGTCTTGCAGTGAAGAACACAGTTGCCTAGAAACTGCCATTTTCTTCTTTTGATACATTATCTTTTGAGGGGGGGGGGGGGTTGTTCCCACGTGGTTTTCCCTCTTTCCTCACTTTTATTCAGTGTTCATTAGTTGCATTGTACATGAGTAACTAATATGGCCTAGTAGTTGAGACTCATTTTTTACTCCATAGTGATGTTCAGGGAAGGTGTTGGAGAAATTTCTATTTTCGACACACTAGTTCAGTGGGATTTAACTGACTAGTTCTATTTTACACTTTCTAATCTTAGACCATCACTATTATGCATGCATTCCTAATTATAGGATGTCATTGCCTATATGAGTGAAGATCACTCACTAATTGATTAGAACATAATATGCATTGATTCTCATTCTTCATTGTGTATCTCTCTTCCTTTTCTTGATAAGCTTTGTTTGTGCATGCTTTACCTAGATCTCCTGTGCAGGCTTCCATGAAACACTGACAGAAAGAGTGTGGCTAAATGCCTTAGAAAGGACAAATTGAATAGAATAAAGTTAGTTACAACCCATTAAGTGTGCATGCATATACCAAATAAAAAATTCATAAATGCATTGCATTCCTTAAACCATATGGTAGTTACAATGAATCTTTGTGAGGTTGAGATAGCCATTCAAAACCTCAAAAGATATCCTTCAAATTTTCTAGCATGAGATTCTCTTTGTCAGCTGAAACATAGATCCATAGCATACGAATCATAGAATTGACTTAGTTTAATGAGCATGTAGCTAACTATAGTAGGGGCCTATATTGATCTATAACACATGCTTAGCATTATCCACAACATAGTCTTGTGGGGATTTGTAGCACGTCTTATAATGATCCATAGCATGGGTTTGAAGTGATCCATAACAAGAAATAATCCTATTTTACAACAACTTCAACTTGATTGATTATTTAACACAATAAATATAGAGCAAGAAATCCTTTATCTATGATGTAATTATAATTCAAAGGAAATTTCCAAAGTTTATGACAAAATTACCTTGAACCCCAAACTCATGAATTGGGAAAAAAGATATGTAAAAGGGTATATAGGAAGAAAGAAAAGGGAAATGGTGTAGGGAAAATGATGGTTGAAAGAGGGTAAAATTGAGTCTCTTCATCTCCCCCTGGTTGGGTATTGCACATCATTGTGCATTTAGTCATTTGAATCAGATTTGTTGGACTAAGGACTAGAGTATATTTGATAAATATTGGTCCAATTGTAGGCATCATTTCCAATGTCTCCCAAACCTAGGTAACCCTCATTTTCTGACAATGGTGTCCCGAAATGTCTCTTCGTGTGTAAATTCCCAAAGAAAATTGTACTAGTACTTGGGTGTTGGACATTGTATAAGGGGAAAATAAAATGTAAGCCAATCCACTATGTTCTACACTACTTTAAGCAAGATATATAATGCTCATATATAATATTATCCAAGTTAAGGTTGGGGTAACCCATAGGTTCCCTTAGTATTTGAGCTTCTATCAAGCATTCCCTATGCCTTTGAGATGCCAACAAGGCTTCAATATCAATGAGGGATATTTTGTTAGTATAGAAGGATAGATTTGTGTGTAGAAGGATGATAGGGAGGCCAGATTAAGGCACCATGAATAAATTGAAAATATGATAGGGAGGTTGGATTAAGGAACCACAAATCAACATGATGTAGGTTTTAATGGCATAGGTGATTGTATAGTTATGATGTGAAATGAATGACATGTAATGGATTCTGGAGGATAGGACATACAATATAATTAATAACAATAAAAAAGATGTTTGAAAGGAATTTAATACATTCCAGAAAAGGTGGTTGGCCAAAAAGGTGGTCGAAATTAAGAGAATATTGTCAATGACCTCAAAATTTGATTGTGAACCTGGAAAATCATAATAAAGGATGTGCACCTTATGTATTTACCATGCATGGAAAAATTGGAATTGAAAGTGAAACTAACCAAATTTCTAAGAAAGTGGTCTTGGAAGTGGTAGTCATAGCATCTATAACTAGGATCCATAGCAAAGAGTTGCAATGAGGATAAACATTAAAGGTTTTGTAGTAGGGTCCCATAGCAACATTCTACAACAAGGATCTGTAGTAGGATTTTGTAGCAAATATCTGCAATGGGATTTTGTAGTAAGGATATGTAGTGAAAATTTCTTAAAAATATTGCCAGGACTTTCATTGGATAAGTAGCAAATAAGTTTCTGCAGTAAATCTCTACAACAAGGTAGAATAGGTTTTGTAGCTAGACAAAACTTCTATGGCAGGAAAAAAACTAAATCCGTAGTAGAACTTGGTTCTATAGTAAATAATAATTAGGTTATGTAGCTAGATATAATTGAGTTCTCTAGGAAAATATAATTGATTGAAATCTATGAACACCTTATGCAGATGTTTATCTCTTTTTTTTTTCTCAAACCTAGTCCGCTAGCAAGTCGGTTTTCAGACAAATTTTGTCTAATTATGCTTCTTTCAAAGATTTTACAATCAATTTTTTTAATTTTTAATTTTTTATAATTTATGTAGAATCAAGTGATGCTAGTCAAAAAATGGATTTCTAGAATCACAAGGTCGAGTAGCACCTAAAAACAAGTTTTCACTACTGTATTTGTTTTTCAACAACAAAGAAATCAAGAAGATGTAGGATCTAGTGACAAAGTCACCTCACACACAACCTCCAATTCATAATGATTTTTCAAATATCTAATAAAATCTTCCTTGGAAAGGGGTTTTTGGTACAACCTCAATTGATGGCCATTAGACACGTGTGAGATTCTATTTTCATCAATAGTATGGATCTTGATAGAGCCATTGTAAAAAATTGTGTCCACTTCATAAGGTTCAAGCCATTTAGTATGAAAGTTCCCCTTAAATGTCTTGAATCTAGAATCAAATAATAAATCCTAGTCTCCTCCTTGAAATTTATTCCCCTTAATGAATTTATCATGCCACTTATCCCCATGTTGTTGTATAACATAGGTATGGTGGAAATCATCCTGATGGATTTCATAAAATTCATTGATTTCTTCCGAGTGATGTTTTTGGGCTTCAAAAAGATTCATTCCCACTTGCATAACATTCATGAGTGTTTTTATTTCAAACTCGATTAGAAACACCACATTATTTCCATATACTATCTCATAAAGAGTGAATCCAATAGTATTTCTCCATATAATGCAGTAAGCTTGGAAAGATTCTGGAAGTTTGCTAGCCCAATTTCAAAGGTGGATCTAGATAGGCTTGGTCAAGATGGTATCCAAAACTCTATTAGCAGCTTCAACCTATCCATTGGCTTATGGATGATATGGTGTAGAAGTCTTATTTTGAATCTAATATTGTTTAGTGATGTGATGAATGATCTTGGATGTGAACTAAGTCCCTTGATCTGTGACAATTTCTCATAGAACTCCAAATAAAAATAACATATATTCATACAAAAAATCAGCCACGACTTTCTCAATTTCTTATGAAAGATCCTTGACCTCAACCCACTTAGTAAGATAGTTAGTGCATACAAGGATATACACCTTCTTCTGAGATGGTGGGAGGATTAGCCCAAAAAAATATAGAACCAATTTTTCAAATGGCTCTACCAAAATATGAGGCTACAAAAACAACTCATATGATTGAACTTGTCTTCCCATCCTCTAGAAAATGTCATAGCTTCTAACATACTTATTGGCATCTTGAAATATGGTAGGCCAATATTATCATAAGTGTAGTATTTTTTTGGAAGTTCTTTTGTTAGAAAAGTACCCCCACAAGGATCATCATGACAAACTTTGAGGATGTCATAGAATTCATATTCACAAACACAACTTCATATCACATTATCCAGGCCTATCAGAAGAGTTGGACTTGGATCCATGAGTACATAGCACTATGTATAACAACTCTTTGTCATTACTTTGCAAGAGATGGTCTTGAAGCTTTCTTGCAACCAAATAGTTACCAATATCTGAAAACCATGGTGTGTTAATAGATAATGAAAATAAATATTCCTCAGCAAAAACATCCTCAATAAGAATGCCATCACCCTCATTTGTAATCCCGAAGAGAAAGTCAGAAAAAACATTTGATACCCAATATTTATCAAGGACGGTAATGCCAAAATACCACATCAATAATAACCATCTAGTCACTCTACCATTGGTAATTAGTTTATTCATAAGATAATGAATAGTAGAATTATTAGTGTTTGGAAATACAAGATAATCATTTATGTAATGGCGAAGTTTATTAATGGCATGGACAAAATAAATAATTTTTTTCTAGTTATCATTGATCCAGGTGGATATCAGTGGCCACCCACCTATTCCAACTGGCTCAAAACAGTTTGTTGGCAACTTACTATTTTTAGGAATTTTTCGGTTCCTAAACTTCGAGGGCCATTTTGAGGGCCTAAATGAATATTTTTCACGATTGGGAACCTCAATGATGCCTAAAGGATTTGATTGAGCCCCAAAAACAAATCTCCTCATCGATACCTTTCCAATGAGCTATCATGCTCCCCAAATGGAGATTGTATGCCAAAGTTATACCCCTAGGAAGTTGATACACCAAACTACCCAAAACAGGGTCCACAAAACTTTTGGATTTTCATCTTCCGGGTGAGTGAGTGAGTGAGTGAACAAATGAGGCACTAGCTTCCTTTATTTATACTAGCTGACAGGCACTAGAAAGGTGTCTCTTCATTGGGAAGGGACGACTTGTCTTCTTAGTGGCTAAAACCACTTTAATTAGGCCCCGGGGCTGACTTCTTAATTAACATAATATAATTAGGGTTTGACCAAACCACAAAATGAGATTTGGTCAATTACAATTCCCAACATGATCAATCCACAAAATGGGATTGATCTATTTAATAATGACTCAATAATAAATAGAATAATCTTTGCAGTTACAATATTTCAACACTCCCCCTTAACAAGAAGGGTATTCTATAGACACAACTCAATACAACATCATCAAGAGAGAGAGAGAGAGGGAAGCAACATCAACAACATATGGAATACTGACTGGCACATCTATAAATAATCAAATTTTTTTTCTCATCATCATCGTTCACAACATGGAGCTGGACTAGCATCATCATCCTCATCAACATGAGGCTAGAGTAAAATCATCATCATCTTTAGCATGAGGCTAAGTAACATAATTTCCTTCTTTATCATGAGGCTAAAGTAATGTCATCAACATACTTAGCATGAGGCTTAAGCATCATAATCAACATATTCAATGAGAAGTTGAAGTGGCATCATCATCATCATCTTCAACAAGAAGCTGAAGTGACATCATCATCATCATCATCATCATCATCTGCATCAACATCAATTAGTATAACACTAATACATCATCATCATGAATAACAACACAAGGCTGATACAACATCAAAAACAACAACATCATCAACATCACAACACAAAGGATGGAGAAACAACATCATCACATCACGAAGGCTGGGGTATCAACATCATCACAACACGAAGGATGGAACCACATCTGGAAATATTCAACACAAGGATGGAATATCAACAACATCAACACGAAGCTAGAAATCTTCAGCACAAGGCTGACATCTCAACAAAATCAACACGAAGCTGGAAATCTTCAACACAAGACTGACATCCCAACAACATCAACACGAAGCTGGAAATCTTCAACACAAGGCTGGCATCTCAACAACATCAACACGAAGCTGGAAATCTTCAGCACAAGGATGGCATCTCAACAACATCAACATGAAGCTGGAAATCTTCATCACAAGGATGGAATCTCAACAACATCAACACGAAGCTGGAAATCTTCAGCACAAGGTTGGCATCTCAACAACATCAGGAAGAAGTTGGAAATCTTCATCACAAGGCTGGTATCTCAACAACATCAACATGAAGCTGGAAATATTCAAAAAAAGGTTGACAACTCAACACTACTCCTCCTTTTGAGGGAGGTCCTTTCGGACTATACCAATCTTGTCTCGAAAGTTCTCAAACTTTACACGAGATAGAAGATTGGTCAACACATCTACAACCTGCTCATTAGTGCCAACATAATGGAGTTTTATAGCTCCTCTCTGCACCATATCATGAATGTTGATTAAGGTTGGTTGTCATTGATGTCAACCCTTGAAGAAAGACCCGTAGCACAAAGGTTTGGGTAATGGACCCAATATTGTTTTATGTAAATATGTCTCATTATTTTTTTGTCATGGTTGATGAGAAGTAAATATGGATGAACTCCAAAGTGGTCCCCTTATGGTGAAAGCCCTCACGGGAAGATGCTTTGTGGAGTAAGAGAACCCATGATTAATTGTGG
>JZKD02S1821962.1:79847-93915 GCA_000966675.3 Picea glauca
AAGGAAGTTGGTGCTTCCAATGAATGTAATTCTTCAAGACATATAAGAAAAAACATTCCGTGGTTTTCTCCTGATTTGGGTTTCCACGTAAAACATTGGTGTACTATGTATGTGTATGATTGTTCATTTGTTAATTGCTTATTTACTCTGCAGTTATTGGATGATAATGCTTCATTGATATAACACTATGGTTAAAAGGGATTATTATTTCTTTATTACTGATTCACCCCACTCTCATTAATCCAACAATGATTGCAGTGATACCAGATTTCTATGTGTTTTGAATTGTCATGGACCACAGGGTTCTCTGTCAATTTTATGCAACTCTAGTTATCACATAGAATCATAGTTGTTTCCATCTCCATATGAAATAGACCTTTCAACAACTTCTGAATCCATATGGATTCACAACTGGCAGAACATGCAGCAATGTATTCCACTTCTGCCATGTTGAGAGCAATACTTGATTGGTTCCTACTCTTCCATGAGATCATGGCTGACCCCAGACATAAACAACATCCTGAAGTTCTCTTTCTGTCAGAGACACTTCCAGTCCAATCTGAATCAGTATATCCATACAATCCGAAGTCATGATCTCTAGTATAACAGACACCAAAATCCAACGTACCCTTAAGGCATCTTATAAGATGTTTTGTATCATCAAAGTGAACACGTCTGAGTTCTACTAGATACTAAATCAAGGAAAAAAATATATCTAGCCTGGTATTTTTCAGATACATCACCGAACCAAAAATCTGTCTGTACAGAGTAGCATCAACCATTTCTGATGAGGTATCTACCAGGAACATCAACTTCGTTCATGGATTTACATTCCAACATGTCAAATTTCTTCATTATTTCAACTGCATACTTCCCTTGGTTGAGCAGGATCTTCTCCGGGCTCTGCCAAACTTCAAGACCTAAGAAATAATGCATTTGGTCTTTCATCAAACTATGTAGTGATATTCTTCTTCAATCTGTAATGATATTTTCTTCATCTTGTCAAGAATACATCATCTACATATAGTAGCAACATCCCTGGCTCATCATTCATAACCTTGAGGTAAAGGTTAGAATCAACTTTACTATTGGTAAAGACCAAGCTCATTAGGAAATTGTCAATTCTTCCATATGAAGCTCTAGGATATTGCTTCAACTTGTACAAATCCTTCTTCAACCTGCAGACCTGAGTCTTTATGTCTTCAACTTCAAATCAAATTTTCACACCACTTGGTACACTTTCTCAACTACAACTCAATCTGCACAATCATGTGCTAGCTCTATGTGCTTTTTACAAAGAACTATTTGTCTCACTACCTGAGAGTATGTCCTCTCCTCTTTCTGCAACTGCTCCTTCTAGAATTGGGACTCTGCACCTGCAACTTCTCTGAAGCTGAGAATGACTGTTTCATTCTCACAGTGGCTACTAAAATATGAGAGTAAATCCTCTACTCTATCACGACAATAGCTTCATCTGAAACTGAGAGTGGCTCAATAAGTGGCACTGAAAGTAGCTCTTCTTCTTTCATGGAGGTAACTCTATATGCTAGTGTGGTCATGTCTCCATGGCCTGACTAATGTACTACATCAACTGGCATTGGAGATAACTCAATCTCAAATATAGGGATTTCTCCCCCTGAATCTCATACTGTCATGGTAGTTCTAGTTGTCTTCATAAATACTGGAACTATTTCTTCAATTACTGGAGTAAGTGTCTCGTCATAGTCTTCTCCCTCTTGCTGGGAGAATCTTCTGGACACACATAAGGATTTGTAGATTTGCAACATGCTTGATCTGTTAGATTAATCTTGTAATTCAACACTGACTTCTCTTCTAGACTCACAAAAAAATCCATATCCCAGTCTTTCTGACTGGATTCCTTCTCTGTCACTGAAACAAGGGAATCTTCCGAGGAGATTTCATATCTCCTAGAAGTCTTTGAAGCTATGGTCTAGTCTTCTCATGGAATATGTCTCCTAGTTCTGGAGGATGTCTTTTCATCTGATACTTTATGAGATCAGGCTTACTCTTGATTTCTTCTAAGTCTACAAGGACTTCATCATCTCTTACAAGGTATACTTGGTGTTGAATACCAAGTCTAAATATGAAAAGCTGAGTCAAACTTCAAACAAGTTCTACTTCCCGTCAAGGTGGCTTCATTATCCTTTGACCAAGTCTTCTATGAGTTCTGTTCTAAGTTTTGGTAATCTTTGGAGCCTTCTTCTCCTTACAGTCAATCTCCATACGATATACTATGGATCTAAAAAATAACTTCTTCTTCATCTTCTTTGGTACATGGATGTATACCGTCATGTACACAACTTGGATAGTTTGCTTAATGTCTTATTATGTTGCCTCTTTCAACCTTCACTATAGTTTCCTTAGGGAACTTGTGACCTACCCAGAACAAGAACAACATCCAAGAATAATACTCTTTATAATAATAATAAGGCAAAGGCAAGAACAATCACCACAATAGCTCCTTTAGAGCTATTACATGTGACAAAGATCAAAAGTAAGAAACACAATATGAAATGAAATCAACACTCTTCTAGTGTTGTGATCAATCATTCCTCCATGGTAGCCTGGAACCAACATGGGAAATTTCTCCTAGAGGAGATGTTAGTTGTATCTGGTAAATGATTACAATAAGCATTTATCTCAATATTCTCATATGCTACCAAGTATAAAACTTTTCAAAGATTGCTATCTCAACTATAGTGTTTTCTTGACATGTGTAAGTTTTGAATCTTATCAACTTAATCAATCAAACTTGGAACCTAGAGTTTTGTCCTCAAGAATGAGTGTGTTGCTTTTCTTTCAAGTCTCCTTCAGTCAATATGACAAGTGATTTCTTCAACCTGTCTTTTGTACTAAGAAAATATGTCATCTTGACATAAATCTAAATTAGAGAATACAATCTATAATCTCAACTTTAATCAACCTTGATAATTTTGACCAATGGTTAGTATGATTTCAACATACCACCTAGATGTTCATAAGGTAAAAATAATGTCCTAAAAAATAGATGCATATCAAGATAATCAAACCTGGGGTGCATTAGTCTTTTGAATGTGTTGGATATGAGATCCTTCTGGATCTATGATATGAGATCCTTTCTCCTGCAAGTACCCCTTAGAATAATATAGTTGAAACATATGTAAGTACATACCTCTGATAGTATCAGTGGGTGGTGGTACCATCCGGTAGCAGCGGTGATAGGTAACAAACCTTCAAAACTTCAGAGGTGTTTCAACTTTGAGGTTGGACAACACTTTACAAAATATTTCACTGCAACTGGAACTGCTACTTTAACTGCAACTTATACTGCAACTGGTATCTTACCTGTAACTTAGGGTTTTATGATAAAACCCTAATTTTTCAAATTTCAAATTTTGAAATTATGATCCAGGGGCTAGATGCGTTGAGCTGAGGCAAGTAAGCTAGTACAGTCAGATTTATGAAAATCCAAATTTTACCCCTTGAAACTGAGCTTGCGGAAATCTGTACTGGTACTTCTGGTACTGGTTCTTGTTTCCTATTTTTTTGGTACCAACGAAAAATATGGTTTCACTTTCTGAGAGTTTTGTCCACTTAAAAGGTGTGCTCAAGGTGTCCAAAGATTCACTAGGGTAGGGTGCACTTCCCTAGGTGGTTTTTAATCAGAAATTCCTCTCCAATAAAAATCCCTAATTTTCTTGTACGACAACAATGACATTTTCTTTATCCAGTGAAAGATGCTCTCTTCAATTTAGCTCTAATACCATGTTAAGTTTTGAGCTATTATTAGGTTTATTTTCAATTTACTAGATAACAATAGCATATGTAGGATCATTGAGAGAAACACAATCACAAGATGCACAACATTTATCCTGGGAAATCGTCACGGGGGAGAAAACCCAACAAAATTTCCTTAATATAGATAGCCAATACAATGCCAAGACAATAAACCAAAACACTAGAGAATATACAACACATAGAAATGCACCTCTCTCTTCCTTCTTCTCCCAAATTCATCTCTCCGAACTTGCACACTTGATGAGTGAATGGGTGACTGAGCAAATGAGGTGCTAACTTCCTTTATTTATACTAGCTCGCAGGTGCTGGAAAGGTGTCTCTTCACTGGGAATGGCTGACTTGTCTTATTAGTGGCTAAAACCAATTTAATTAGGCCTAGGGGATGAATTTTTAATTAGCATAATATAATTAGGGGTTGACCAATCCACAAAAGGGGATTTGGTCAATTACCATGCCCGACATGATCAATCCACAAAAGGGGATTGATCTATTTAATAATGACTCAATAATAAATATAATACTCTTTGCAGTTACAATGTTTCAAAACTGGTATTAGGGTTTTGGAATTTATTTATGTTAAAAAGGCCTTTGGAGCCTCATTGTAACAATCATAGTCTTTCGAATGTGAGTAGTCGTCACATCTCTTCTCAGAGATAAGCTACCACATTCTAGCGAGTCTTGACTCTTTCACTTTGTATTTCTATAGTTTTGTACATTTCTCTCATTAATAGAAATTGTGTATTACTATATATATGTGCCTTTTGTTATATATCCGATATATATTTATTATATTATTGTCTCTCTTGCAATATCTCTGTATATGTTTTTGTTATATCTCCGCTCTCATTTCGTGCCAAAAATAATCTAGACCAGTGGTATTAGAGCAGGCTGCTCTTGATCCTTTTTCAGTGCATGTCCCCGACGAGGTCCGATTGTAGAAAGTTGTGTCTCGAGCTTGTCTCTCTTGAGGACAATGACTCTTTCACACCCAAGAAACCCTCTATGGCGGAAGAGAATAAAAATGACGGAGCATAATATTCCATCAATCTGTTGCTTGGGAAATCTCTCACGTGACAGAGGGACGAAATGATGGAGAATTTTTCCCACATCCTTCAACATCTGTCGATAACAATAGGCATGTCTTTATTAACCAACCATTTTGGAAGAACATATCCTTTCAAGGTACAAGTCAATTTTGATATTCTCGTATTTGAAGGTCAGATAGATGTGGATACCCTAAAAAAATGGTTAAATCCGCTAGAAGGTTATTTCTCTGTTCACAATTTTTCTGATAGGGAAAAGATTACCTTCACACTCCTTAAGGCTCTCCCCCTTGTCAAAAATTGGTGGGAAACTATGTATGAACTACTTTGTTACAGAGTATTCATTAGTTTGTATTGACACATAGATCCACTATGTATGTCTCGTGGCTATGTCCGAATTTGAATTCTTTTAGAGCATAGATCCACAGTGTATTCCTAGTGTCTATGATCATGATGACATGGATCCACAATGTATATTTAGTGGCCATGAATCACTTGAAACTTATGATTAGAGTCACTTGTATCCTGAGCATGGGAATTCCTACCTTAGAAGATGGTATATTATTATGCAGATGCTTGATTGTTTGCAGGTTCCTGATCGATGCGCTCCTTGTTTTTGACACAGACATTCTACAAAGTATTTCATCTTTCACAATTTCTAGCTTCATACTTTGGGGGAAATTCTGTTACACATTATTTTGTTCACCTCAATGATCAACTGACAACATGTGCTCATGTTCCATGAAAATATTAAAAGAGGCTTTCTCCATGAGAAAAGTGGTTTTCTTTTCCTCTTTCAAAAACCATAACAAGGAAGGTCATCACACCATGTTGTATGCATGGGGTGTGATGATGCATGATCATTGCGCTCTGCACTAAAACTAAGTTGTGATGTCATTGCATGCTTCTTGTGCATAGGGTGCGATGATGCTTAAGAAAAGGAAAAGTCAAAATTTACGAATGTTCTAGAAGGGAATCTTCTAGAAGACGAGGTGACCTCCGATCGGTTTGGATCTTACTCGCTTCTCTGATTTAGTGGGATCATCCTAATCTCCTCATCCATCTCTCTTTCACACTATATAAAGAGGGATATCTCATGGAAAAGGCTAAGGTTGAATAGGCTAAGACTTGCATATGCATGAAGGGTTCTACTACAGATTATGCTTGAGAGCTTTGCTTTAGTTCTCTAAGTCAGATTGTAGATCTTCTTCATCAAAGGTATTTGAGAAAAAGTGTGTGTGTTGGAGCAAAGAGCCATTGAAAGGGGACCTTGAAACATCAAGGCATGGGTTGTATTCTCCACTTTCCATTTAATATAATGCAACACTACATTTCTTTCCAATAAAAGTGTCTTAACTTTTATTGTATAACTCCTTGATCTTATACATAGAATTCATTAAAATATATATATCTTTGTTTTCCCTCTTTGTTGGTTTGTGCTTCTTATATAGTTTCACCATCCAACAAACTCAAAGAAGGATCTACAAGGATGACACTAGCGAGGATCAAGCATCGTTTAAAAGGTATGTCACTTGAAGCTCTCTAAAATAGTTTATATGACAATGAAGTTTAAGGTGAAGTGTGTATTCTGTCTTGTTTTGTTCTATATTCCCATGGAAGTTAGGGAGATCTGTTTGTGTCCACACTTACTGATTACTCTGATAACACTAGGAGAAAAGTTCCATAGAGGAGTCTAGAATATATGGGTTCGAGCCCACTTGGGATTTTTTTGTGGATGCGGTCAAAGAATAATATTACCCTGTTGGTAACTATGACGACCAATACATGAGATGGACCTCACTGTGGCAAGAGAGGGGACAAACATTGTCGAATTTCACATATAATTTCCATACCTTGTGCACCAAGCTCAGTATCAAAGACTACAAGTGACATCTAGTTCTGAAATACTGTGTGGCTTTGCATAGGTACATCCAAACTGAAATGGATTTCCTGAACATCTCATCACTGGGAGATTCTTATCGATACGATGTCAAAATCGAGCAGAAATTTAGGCACTAGAACAAATGAGAGTCCAGGTCTACAAATCCGCAAAAACCAAAGTATGATAAAGACGACCGTAACAAACAGCCTCCTGAAAACCAGTCCAAGCCACATGAAAAGAGGGGTTACGAGAAGACGAAGAAGGACACTGGAAAGTGGTGTGATTTCCACAAAATCCCCTAGCACAACATTGATGAATGTATCTCAAAACAATCATTGGTGGCCGAGATCAAAGAAAAGGAGCCGAACCCAATTCAAAAAATAATGGGAGAAGATAGATCATCGACATATAACCCACTGCTACTGTCGTGACCGCAAAAATTCAACTAGAATAACCAAGAGATCATGAAGAGGGGGAACACCTCTTTCATTCACATATGTGGGTGAAGGGGACCCCATTGCATTTAATTGTTGATAAAAGAATCCGGAAGAACATCATCTCAACAGAAGTTGCCAAATAGTTGGGATTGTTGACAACACCACACCCGAAGCCATACAACATCGATGGCTTCACTAGGGATGAGCTCTCCATGTCAACCTGTAGTGTTGATTGTCATACGACATCCAACCCTTCAAGGATGAGGTATTATGTGATGTTTCCCCCTAGATATCTGTGATGTTCTTTTGGGCCAACCATATATGTGGAAGCGTCATGCTATTTATGAGTCTTGACCTCGTAGTGTAATTGTTACTCTATGGTTTCATTTCTATAGGATACCAGAGGTAGTTCCAACTACTATCCCACCTAAACAGTTCCGCAAGGTAGTATCTCATACTTCAAAATTCAACTTTTTCACAATCTGTTCAAAAGGTGAACAAAAGGACACTTCAACCACTACAACCTTAGTCCAAGCACCTTCTGTCCATCAAAAGAAGGTCGAAAAAATTGAAGCAAAGTGAAAATATTCCTTCTGCACACAATGATCTCATGAAGTTCTCAACAACCTCCCAAAAACAAAGCAACACAACTTCTCCAGCAAGGCAAGCAACTCACCAAGGCTCAGATTCAACAAGCACTTTCACCTCTTTGGGGGGAACTCAACTCAATGGAGACCATTTATCCCTAAGGAGGGAGGATTTTTCCAGATGGATATTGGTGTTCACCCACCTATTCCAATGAATCAAAACAGTTTGTTGGAAACTTATTATTTTTAGCAGTTTTTCGGTTCCTAAACTTTCTGGGCCATTTTGAGGGCCTAAATTAAGATTTTTCATGGTTAGGCACCTCAATAATAGATGAAGACTCTGATTGAGCCCCCAAAAAAATCTCATATTTGATACCTTTCCAACAAGTTATCATGCACCCCAAATAGAGATTGTATGCCAAAGTTACGCCCCTGGGAAGTTGATACACCAAACAACCCAAAATGGGGTCCACAAAACTGTTGGATTTTCATCTTCCATGGTTAGGGTTTTGGACTTTCTTTATGTTAAAAATGCCTTTGGAGCCTCATCGTAACAATCATCTTCTTACGAATGTGAGTAGCCATCACATCTCTTCTCAAAGATAAGCTTCCACCATTCTAGCGAGTCTTTCACTTTGCATTTATACAGTTTTGTACATTTTGCTCATTAATAAAAAATGTGTATTACTGTATATATGTGCCTCTTGTTATATATCCGATATATCTATGCTATATTATTGTCTCTCTTGCAATATCTCTATATATTTTTGTGTTATATCTCTGCTCTCATTTTGTGCTGAAAATAATCTAGATCAATTATATAGTTTACTTCCGTTGGAGTAAGATTATTACTCATGAAGTAGATAACATAAGGTCAATGTTCTTATTTTTTTCCAAGTAATTCTCCAATGTATGCATTATAAGCATCTATAGAGATATGTAAAGGAAAATACCAATTTGGTCCCCTCAATACTGGTGCTACATATAGTTTCTCCTTCTAGGATACAAAATTGTAAATGTGTTGAACCTGCACATAATAGATCTAGCTAGAAAATACTACACACATTTGCAGAGAGAAATTGAGAAAAAAGAAGAAGGAGAGAAAGAATAAAATAATTCTCATTAACCGTATTCCACACTCAAAGAGTGAATAATTTACAATAGATATAGGATACATGAGTAAATAATGCGCCATAGTGGTGGTCTAGAGTGATCTGGACACATGCCAACAATTACGGTAGTGAACTGCCACCTAGTCTAGTCTCTCAGGTAGTTACGAGAGTGAACTGCCACCTAACTGAGTTAACTAATCAACCAGTCTTCAGTTAACTGACTGAAACAAAGTGAAGTGAGGAGGAGATTAGGGAATCATGAGTAATGTGCTAGTCTGGTGATTATCCCAAGGACAATGCGCATTAGCTGGTGATGATCCCAAGGACAATGCGCATTAGCTGGTGATGATCCTAATGTTGCATGGTGACAAAACCAATGCAACATCTAGACTTCACTCAACTAGTCAAACTGAAGTGAAAACTGAAGAAATTATTCTCCCTCGAGGAATATTCTTTCTAAAATATAGGAGACTGAATAATGACTAATAAACAAGGAAAAACCTTAGGAAAAATAAATTCTATGTGTGTGTGAAGTAACTCCAACAAAAATAAAATTAACACTAATTAGTCCATGAAAACTCACAATATTTTGAAAGAAATGTAAACAAAGGTAATGCAATCTTAGTGAAATTTTCTAGAAGAAAATGATAGTATCTTGTAAGACATACAAATCCATGCACATATTTCTAAGTCATGGGAACTGGAAGTTTTGAGATTACCTCAATTTTTGTGGGGTCCACTTGAATACCTATAGGAGATATATGATGACCAAGAACAATTCCCTTAGTTAATATCATTTGGATTTTTTCATGACTAAGAGAAAGATTGGATTCTTAACATCTTGTGAGGACTATTTCTCGGTTATTCATGGCTTCTTCAAAAGTATTTCCATACATAGTAAAATCATCCATGTATACTTCAACACACGCATGTATAAAATCAGAAATATACCAAGAATACCCCTTTGAAAGGTAGCAAAGGCTTTACATAATCCAAAAGGTAGTACAAGGTAAGCATATGCTCCTCAAGGGCAGGTTAAAGTGGTTTTATTGATCTTCTAGGGAAAATTGAATTTGTTTATAAAACCTAAATCCATCAAGGAAAGAGATTTTTTTTTTCTTGCTAATGTATCTAAGACTTGATAGATAAAAGGGAGAGGAAAGTGTTCCTTTAAAGCGGCTTTATTATGTTCTTTATGATCAATATAGACTCACCACTTCCCATTTTTCTTGGGTACAATAATGAGTGGTGAAATCCATTGGCTATCAGAAATTGGGTAGATGAAATTCACATTGAGCAATTTTTACAATTCCTCCTTCACTATCTCCCTCAAAGAAGGATTCATTCATTTCCAGGGTTGGAAAATATGTAGAAATTCATCCTTAATATATATATTGTGTGTATAGAAATTAGGATGAATCATTTTCATATAAGTATATTCCCAAGCAAATGCATTACTATGCTTTTGCAGTAGCTCAATTAATTGATTTTTTTGTGAAACTTCTAGCATGGGATTGATGTTGAGTGTCCTCCTTGGGTTAATTTCTATGGTTTTACTACATGTTTTAGATATAATGTATAGAGAAGAAGGAAAATAATTTAATTATAGTGATAAAGAAATGATTAAACAACCTTCCTACAACGTGTCTGAGATACGATTGCACGATGAAAACGGGTAGGCTATGACATCAGAAATTAAGTCATCCTTAGTTTTCTCCTTAAAATTTAAGGCTTGGTCAAGTATAAGTATAGTTTGGAGGTGCTTACAAATCTACAAAAGGCTTGGTTGGAGAGTATAAGATAAGTTTTTTAGTGTAGTATCTGTGAGAGATGGTCATATCCCTAGATCTACAACTAATGTATGCATATTTTGCAACCAACCATGGTATTCCTAATATGAATGGGTAGCCACCAAGGTTGGACTGAGGATTTAGCACCATGAAGTTTGATAGATATTCCAAGAATCAATAAACACCACTACATCTTCCAATGCTCCTTCTGGTTTGATCATGCACTGATCAACCAACTGAAGAATCACATGAGCTTGATGTAAGATTGGCAATTGAAGTTTTTCCATAGTCTCTTTGGTCATGACATTGAAATAAGCACCTAAGTCAATTAAAGTATTAGGTATAGACATGTTATTAGTGTGGACTTTTACTATAGGGCTTCTTGGGTCTACATATTTAGCCATAAAAATCTTCCCAAGCATCAAGTGAGTTAGCTTACCAATTGCATGAACAATTTGAGGGTATTTTCTTTTCCTTCCAAGCTTCCTAAGGAATAATTCACATCTATGATGACTTTAAATAAAGTAATTTTTTACAAACATTTCAAAGCTCTCTATGTTAAGAATTGAGCACAAGCAAGACTAGACAAGAAATGGTGGAAAAGGCCTTAAACCATTATGATGCACATTGTATTAATCTCACGATATGAATTTATAGTACATAAATTAACCACTTATAGATCTGGATATCACTAAAAAATCATCAATGGATCATGACAACACCTCATCAATAGATAATGTTTACAACTCATATCAATGTGGTTTCAGACTTTGTGATTGTCTAGGGACTCACAGTATAACATTCCCCCCCTCAATCGCAAGTCTGAATAATTATATCAATAATAATACAATAATTGGTATCATCTTCAATTTGAAACTGTTGAACTAGGGTCGATGAAGATATTCCTGAAAAAACCACCAATATCTAGATGTTGAATACTTCATCTGGAAGTGAATAATTGCCATGTCTAAACATTCCCTTTCTGTCGATTGATTGATTTTCTTTCAGGAGACCAGTTGCTATGTTGGAATTCCTAGATGTTGATTGATTTTTATGATTGATAGGAATTTGAATATTGAATCCTGACTATCATCATTGATATTTGATATTTCCCCTATCAGGTGCAAGGTGAGAAGTTTGTTGAATTTGGTTGATAAGATCCAAGCTTGATCTTTGGATTATTTATGTTATTCAATGATTCATGGTTGAAGGGATCCAAGCTTAAGCTTTGGATTCTCATGTGGTGGTTTTGGATGACCACTAACCAATTTGATTTCAACAATGTGGTGGTTTTGGATTACCACTAACTATTTTGACTCAAACAATGTGGTGGTTTTTGGTTTACCACTAACCATCTTCACTCCCCCCTGAAGGTGTTGGAGAGTATCCTTTTTTATTCATGTTTTAACTTCGAAGAACATATAGAATTGGATTGGGATCATCACTAAAATCATCTGGAATATTTGTTTGAAATATTTTGATTGTTGTCATTTCTCCATGTGGTTTTCGCTTTACCTCTATTTTTAATAGACAATAAGATTGATGTGGCTTCTTTACTTATCGATTCCATCTCCAAGAATTTATGCATCCATAATTAATTGTTTGCTTAACCTTCTTCTTCTTTCGACACTTTTCTAAGAGATTACTTGTCTTCCCATAATGAAGACAAGGATGGATATCAAAACACTATGACTCCAAGTGACTAACTCTATGACAATATTGGCACTTATTATTAATATTCCTCACTTCTTCAAGAAATCCCGCACTCACAAATTGAATTGGTTTGGAGTAATATAGGATATGAAATATGTTTCCTTTGTCATATCCTAAGCCATATCGATCTTTTTTGAATAATAATTCTTCCCAAGGTCCAAAAACCATCTTGGAAAGATCATTTTGTTGTTCTTTTGCTTCTTCACATTTGTTGTTGTTGTTTTCATTCTCTAATTATTCTTGGGACTTGTCTTTGGAATATTCTATATCTTTTGTGTCGTATGCATTAACTATCAATTCTTTTGTATCACAAGCAACATCAACCATTTGCATTATGTCTTGTGTGTCACAAGTTGCATCAACGTTTTGTATGATCTCATTTGTATCACATGTTGCATCAACCTTTTGGATAAGCACATATGTATCACATATTGCATCAATCTTCTCTATTAGATCATATGTATCACAACTTGCATCAAAAATTTGTATGAGGTTGTTTGTTGCATCAATCATGTCATCAATTTGATTTTGCTTTTTCTCTTAACTTTATCTCAAGTGCATCAATTAATTGATCCTTCATTTCTATTTCATCTCGAAGATCATTTGTTAATTGCACTGTATCAACCATGTGATCAATTAGTTTTTTCTTTTGAATTAATGTCCACTCAAGGTTTTTGACTTGATTTTGAAATTCATGGCCATACTCTTGTTATTCCTTGATTTCTTGGGAGGCGTTTTGTAAACAATTTCCTCCTTTTCCCATTTCTTATTATTCTCTCACCCACTTGTCACACTCTCTTGAACTCACTCGCTTGAATTTGTTTGCACGCTTGCTTGATTTGACTTGTTTATTTTATATCCAACTCGCTTGAATTGATGTTTCACTTAGGGTGTCTGGTACTATTGATCGTGCACCCTAAAGTGCGATTACAATGACTTCACTTTGATGACTCAATTGACCTCCTTATTCAAATTTCAAGTAGGTCTTGATGATAATTGACACACTCGACTTTGAAAGGGTTTTGAAACTTTTCCCTTTATACAATTCACAGATAAGATTCAATGGTTTATCCATTAATGCTGCAATTCAACTCACGAATCAAAGAAATTCTATGCTTACAATTTACCACTTAGTGTCAAAAAATTGAAATGACACATGACATTTTACTAGTTTACAGAGATGGTAAGTTTGAGAAGACATCAATGTGTTTGATTTGCATGTTTAATTAAATATGTGTCACACTAAGCATAAAAGGAAATAGATATCATCTACGAGTACAAGTGTCCTTAGATCCCCTTATTCAATTTTGATTGGATCTAGGACACATAGTAGTTAAAAAAAAAAAATTGTTATAGGATATCCTTCTTGTGAACACAAAAATGTGCCCAATTATAATGAGAAGTCTTCAACTAGGCTTTTTTACCTTCACGACATTCTCCTTTTTACAAAATTTAGGATATAATTCCAAAAGCCTCCAAATACCTTTTACAATTTTTTACTACAACCAAGTCTTCAACCAATACAATACTCTTGAAAAGTGAAGAAGATAAACCCTTTTCTTTTACAAAGTTATGGTCTCACCAATACAATCCTTACAAAGTTATAAGCCTTCAATCATTTTTCTTCAAAATATTTCCAACCTCAATTGATTTAACAACCATGATAGTTAACAACTAAGCTCCAAATATAAAACAAATTTGGTACA
>JZKD02S1821962.1:95688-123064 GCA_000966675.3 Picea glauca
AAGGATCCCCTCAACATAGAGATGAGAACGATCCCTTTTTGATATCGAATACTAGAGCATCAAGAATAGCTACAGGAACAATCAGATCAAATTATTTTTTATTCTCAATATCCATCTATACAATATTAGAAAATGTGGGAAACGAATAGATCATGTTTTAATATCATGTGTTACAGGGATGATTTTAAGGATGGAAATTTATTTTAAAATGTAGAAACCTTGGCTAATCTTACTAATTCTTCATATGCCAACTATAAATTTTTGGCGAAATTTTTATAAAAATATTCAAATTTCTAAGGATTTAATATAGTTTATCTAAAATTTTGGCGATTTTTAAGGTAAAATAATTTTGTCCTTTAAAATTTGGACGAATCATTTTTTGAATAGCTAATCATTTTTTGAATAACGAATCTTTTTTGGGAAAAAACATAGTAAATTAACCCATAAGCAAAATTTAGCTCCATTGTGTTATCATGGAACCTTCCTATAAAGCATAGAATCACAAAATCCGAACTGTAATTTGTTTGGATATCTTAAATTTGACTGCACATAAATCTAGACAAACCCAGATTAGGAAAACCTATGTATCTCCCTAATCATGCCAGATTTCAGGAATCCACTCAATTGTGACCTAATTGAGACAATACTGCGCAAAACCCATGTTCTAGATTTATTATATTCTTCCTCGTTTGCCTGAAAATCTCCCCAAAAGTCGATTGTTGCTAATTCAATACGTTTTTTTTACCGAAAATCCATTGATCACGGTTGGAGACCACCATTTGCGACTTGGGTCCGAACTAAGGGATACAAACTATGTTGGGGTTAGATCTTCAAAACCCATGTGACCATCTTCCACTTGGGCGTACACACATATATGAACCTACAAACTCAGGTACTGAAACTCCATAAGGTGATAAAGGAACTTAACTGAAATTCTTCATTAGTAAATGTTACTTCAAAAACTCATTAAAATCTATCAAGAACTTAGGAAATTCATTAAAATAAACAATCATTACCTTTAAATGCTTGTTGCAAGGTTTAAGAATTAAAAGCATGGATTTATATGATAATAGGGCCAAGTTCAGTTATAAAGCAAGGTGTTAGTGGGAAAAATAGGTATGAAATCATGGAAAAATGGGAGGCCAACATCTCCCCATGCCTGAGGATTGGCATGTCCTCATTCCAAATAGAGTAGGCAGTAAGCTCCTTAGTCTATCAATTTTGCAGGACCTTTTAGATAAAACCCTGAGCAAACCATGGATAGTATGGTTCGTGTAAAATTGGCTTATTTGAATTTAGCCCCCAATTTGGTTGTGGAAATGTGCCTCAATTTGAGTATGTAGAATTCTAGCCATAATAATTAATGTTTCAAGATTGAGAGTTGTTCAAGCTTTGCTTTGTAGCTGGTGTAGTTGAACCATGAAAATTGCACAAAAATCCCTCATTGGATATCATAGATGTTGTTGACCCACCGTTGACAAAATGTTGCTTGAGAAGACTTCAACCCAACATTGGGATCAACTGATGTTAACTTCCCTATTAAAGGAAGTGAAGGTTGCTTCACATAGTTGGCTATAGGAGAATACTACAAGTAGGATTGGTACCAAGATACGATTGGAAAAGGGGAAGTGAATATTTCATGCTGGAGATGAATTAATGCAGTCTTAACTTGGGAAACTTTAATTAAAAATATCTTTGGATAGTTATCAAGTAAGGGCACAACAATCCCATGCCCAATTTCTTCCAAAGGACCTCATTTTTTATGAAGGTTCAAAAGATATTATAACCTTTTCTTCTGCCTCCCTGCTCAAGCTCTAAGCCAATGGATACTTGCTTTGTTGGTGAGGAACGGAAACTAAGTTCTAATCACTATGTGGCTTACATTTTTTTCACCATGCCTCTAGTAATCCTTCAGGTAATTCTATTGTTGTTGTACTCTTTACATGGTTTCTTTTTTGTGACTTCTTTGAATGAGAGATGAATAGCCCGTTCTCCTTGATTTTTCGTAACGACTTCAACATTTTGTTGATTGAACCCATGCTAAACTAGGGAGTTGACCAAATTGTCATTTCTCGTCCACAATCAACATTCTAAATAAATCATGTTGTTAAATACATTTGTGAGGATTTCTAGATTTTCCTTTGATTTGCTCGGCCATTTTACAAATAGTTTTCCACAAATAGTAAGAAAAAACTCAACTGAATATGAAATTCAAAATGAAGTAGCAACCTGATGTGGTATAAATAAGTCATAACATACCTTCCTCCACACCGATATTTTTGCATGTCCTCATGCAAAAGAAATCCATCCTCAACACTTCAACAAAGATGATAGCTCCATATATGTTCAACAAAGGCCTGCAACATTTACAAAATTGTTCAAATTTATCCTTGCCTTGTTTCTCATCCGCGCTTTAGAGATCGATTTCCCACATTAAGCACTTGAGACTTCTTGTACTAATTCTTGGCCTGTTGGTAAAAATTCTTATTGGGGGCATGCATTTCATCCCAGAGCTTTTCACTCTGCATTTTCAATTTCTCAAGCATGTATAACATATTCTTGTAACTCCTCTTTCAGTTTCTTATTTCCCCTTTTGTAATTTGACAAAGGATTTATGATTCACCGAAATTGAAGAGGCTTTTCCTTCTAGTGTTTTATTACCATACTAAGATACAAATGAAACAAAAATTTGAGGATTTGAATGCTTAGTTCTTTTCATCTTCTTTGAGGCTATAAAACATCTAAGGGTTCTTTTGTGGTTTCCTTTACAAATTCTAAAACAAATATAGATTGTTTGATCATAATTTGTAGAGGAGAAGGAACCAAATTCTGGTCAGCACATACATTTTGTAACCATGCCATACTTCTGGTTATTCTTTTGAGCTACAGGTTCCTTCAATGAATCCCCTACTATTTTTCTTAATTTCCTTTTTCATCCCCAAAATAGGAAACCCCAAGATCTTTATTATCAACTACACGATCCTCTACCACCATTTCATTATGTTTCTGACTGAATAATGTCGACTTAGAAATTCGCCTCTGTGTATCATTTCGACCATGTAGTCTGATCTTCTCGTGTGAATACTTTTGAAGAACCACTATAGTTTTTTCTTTATTCATCTTTAAGCCATGCGTGATGTATCCCTTTATACCAATCAACGTCCTGTAATTATGTCTCTAGGAATCGGTTACAGTCTTGGCATTTCACTTGTTTGTTTTTGAGCCATTTTCTCCTTCAATGGGCAGACCCATGACCTGAGCTATTGTATTTTCTGAAACCTCCATGACTGGATCACTTAATTGGGTAGCTCGTCCATTAAACCCTCTTGCAAACTAGAGTGAAACTTGAAACTTTGACAAAGAAAGAATGCCATCAACTGTCCTAAAAATTTCTTTACATACATTGTATTCTGGCAAGGCTTCTAAACCATGCATTGTTGTTGGCTCATGATGGTCAACCACCATCGTTACCACAGAAAAAGAAACCATGCTTCTACACTCTTGAACTTTGACAGGAATGGCCAAATGGGCGAGTTATTGGAATCGATCAGTGGTTTCAATGGTATACGTGATTTGGTTTTTGAATGATATGGATGTATTTGGAATTCCTTCAGTGATTTCAAATGAGTTAAAATGGTTGAATTCACAAATGATTCCATACTGTTTTATGAACAATTATATAACAATCAAACTTGTCGATGTAATGAGAGAACGATTAGACTTGTGCGTACAATCTTAGTGGATGATGATGGTTAGTTATGGAAGTGTCCTTTGAAAGAAGGTGGAGATATGTACTGCATACCATGTAGCCGACAGGTGAGAAGCATTAATTCACATGTAATAATCTATATGGTTAATATTCCACATAAATGAAATATGGTAAATGTGTCAACATAGTTGAGAGATGGTAGACAATGTATACATGCATATTCTTAGTCGTCCTCCAAAATCAATGCGTTAGATTTATTGTTCATAACTTCCTTGCACTTATGAAGGCATCCGTTAACATGTTTATTTTTTTACATTTACCTAATCACATTATAAATTTACTGTAAAAATACATAATTGCCAAGTTCAAATGATTAAGGAGAATTAAAATATATGCAGGCCACGTTTATATCATTAAAAAACACTCTGCATACGTTTCATTTTAGTGGCACTCATTCATTTTTTTTATCTCTGAAAGGTCATTTGATGCCACGACTTGCACAAACGTTTAATATTCACTTGTCACCTGAGATCTCACCCATCTTGGTTGTTTGTGCTGCAGAAATCAGAGCTGTTCTGTATTCATTCAACAACCCTCTTGGTTGATTTTTATTAGTAGGGCGAGCCCTCTGTATCAATTAGTTTTTTTTTTTTAATTTAACTCGAAATGTTTACTGGGCTGAAGAGTTTTTACTATGCGGGGAGTGTTATCAGTGGCCGATACCTTTCAGCTTTCTCCAGTCGCGAGTCGGCTGTGATTTCAAATGAGTTAAAATGGTTGAATTCACAAATGATTCCATATTGTTTTATGAACAATTATATAACAATCAAACTTGTCGATGTAATGAGAGAACGATTAGACTTGTGCATACAATCTTAGTGGATGATGATGGTTAGTTATGGAAGTGTCCTTTGAAAGAAGGTGGAGATATGTACTGCATACCATGTAGCTGACAGGTGAGAAGCATTAATTCACATGTAATAATCCATATGGTTAATATTTCACATGAATGAAATATGGTAAATGTATCACAGGTGCGACATAGTTGAGAGATGGTAGACAATGTATACAGACATGCCATATAACTAGCACAACTGACTCGCGACTGGAGAACGCCGAAAGGTATCGGCCACTGATAACACTCCCCGCACAGTAAAAACTCTCCAGCCTAGTAAAAATTTCGAGTTAAATTAAAAAAAAAAACCTAATTGATACAGAGGGCTTGCCCTACTAATAAAAATCAACCAAGAGGGTTGTTGAATGAGTGCAGAACAACTCTGATTTCTGCAGCACAAACAACCAAGATGGGTGAGATCTCAGGTGACAGGTGAATATTAAACGTCCGTGCAGGTCGTGGCATCAAACGACCTTTCAGATATAAAAAATGAATGAGTGCCACCAAAATGAAACGTATGCAGAGTGTTTTTTAATGATATAAACATGACTTGCATATATTTTAATTCTCCTTAATCATTTGAACGTGACAATTATGTATTTTTACAGTAATGTTATAATGTGATTAGGTAAATGTAAAAAAGTAAACATGTTAGCGGATGCCTTCATAAGTGCAAGGAAGTTATGAACAATAAATCTGACGCATTGATTTTGGAGGACGACTAAGAATATGCCAGCATCTTCAATGCTTAGCCATCAGATTAGAATTTAAGATTAAAAGATCATTAATTGTGCCCATTGTCAATAGGTGTACGCCTTTCGACGTAATTAATGAAGAAATCATTAATATAAACAAATGTGACGGGTAAGGTGCCATAAGGATAGAATGTAGGTGTGAAGACAAAGGTAAGAAAGGTCTAGGATACAAAGAAAATTGTAAATGTTGGGATAAGAAAGTGAAGGTGAAACAACAAGCATAAGGTTGTTGTGAAGCGAAATTCCTTTGTTCTTAATAAATTGAAAAGAGATTAAAAATGTATTTACCTCTGAATTTGTTCAGTCTCCATATGTATAGTGCTTAGTCTAAATTTGTGTAGAAGAAACTTGGTGTTGAGAAGATCATTGTGCTCTAATAACTCTGACACTATGTTGTTGCATCTAGTACAAATGATGGCTCTTGGGCTGAGAAATGAAGCTTTCTCACTGGTTGTCTTTTCTCAATGAAACAAAGTTACATGCTTCATGTACCTCCTATACAGTTCTTGTACCAACATAGCCAACTTTTCTAAAATTGAACTAATACTGTTGACTGAAGGAAAATGGAGCTAATAGACTGAATACCATTGCTTGATAAAAATTTATTGTTGTTGTTCTAAGTGAAATTTGACCTTTATACACGCTTAAAAACTTTGAAAATTCAGAAAATCTGAACTTATTAATTGTGGAATTGTTGAAACCGACTTGGAACCAAGGAATGATGAACTAATATTGGTGGTTGATTCTGCCACATCAAAGGATGCTGCAACAAGTGTCTAAACTTATAGCGGGATTCTGGAACACTTGGATGTTGAGTACTCTAATGTTGTTTCCATGAAGACCTGCAAATTATGGAAAAAAAAAATTGAACTTATTGGTGGAATGCACGTTGCAAGTGGAATCAAAGTATTATAGGATGATGTTGTTGCAACAAGAATGTCATCCCCTTTTATTTGCACACTACTAGAAACTACAAATTGATGTTAGGATCATGAACCAAATAGTCTTCACCGAAACCCAATCTTGGCACAATTCTATCTATGTGAATGAATTTGTTGAAGTCGAACATAGAAAGAAATCATTGGATTACCATCCAATGATGAATGTTGTTAACCAATGTGGGACTACTCACCTTTGATGTCGATGAGAGTTGATGTGCCTTGGTACATCTTGTGAGGTATGAATAGATGAGCTGAGTTCGAGTCACCTGGAAGATCTGTAAATCAAGAGACCTCGATCAATTCCCATTGTTGAAAGCGAGGAAATGTTTCATTGATGTATGCAAGTCTCAAGGTACTAACACGATCTCTAATCTTGATCCCAAATGATGTGTTGGAGTGGATGAGTCAATATTCGTCGAAAGGTGGGCCTTAAGGAATCCCACATCATGCAACATGAGCACAATTATAATGATTTGAATATTACATGGTAGAACCAACAACCAAATGAAAAATTTATTATGATTCTTTCCTATTGGTTTCCCATTTTTCAAGCAAACCTCATGTCCAATTGCACCAATAAAATGGTTTTCACAACTGGACTTATTTTTCTCTATACCATTTTATTTATTTATTTACACCATCCTACTTTACTTAGAAAACAAAAAATTTCATAAGTGTAGGAGTACTTCCAATGCATCCATCTATGCAACAAGATCTCTATTAAACTCATATCCAAATTTGAAAAGTATACCTCCATGATTGTCGAGATATGAGAGACCAGTTGTTCTAGAAGAGATGGTTCAAAGAAATGTTGAACAATGGAGCAGTATGATGGCCTGATGACTATTTGGAACCAGTTTTCAATATAGTCTTTGTCTCCTAGGCTCCCTTTGGTTGTCATGCCATAAAGTTCTTCCAAAAATTACTCATGGAACTCCTGAATGCACAAGGGGTCTAGTGACGAACATGCGAGAAATTATTCAATCTTTGGCTCTAGTGTCTGTTCTCCATCTTATGTTATCCATGAATCTTCTTTATGCTTGCAAGGTTGATTAAAGAAGACTTATAGATGATCTTCTTGTGGATTGGGCTCATGGATTTCTTAAACTTCTCGAGATGCAAACTCCTCCCTCATGACAATTATGAACTTTGGACAAGGGTTTGAAAAATTCCTTGTGGTGATAAGTCCTTCTTTGCTCAACAAATTCTTGAACATTTTCAAGTTCTTGTTGATGGTCTAGAGCTCATGCTCATAAATGGATTAGTAATATGGGGGTTCTTACAACATCTTAGACTAAGGAAAATAAATGAAATTAAATTGAATAAAATCACACCATTCAAAGCAACTTTAAGCAATCTAAAATATATAGGTCTAACCATTATTCAACTACATGACAAAGAAGGGTTTGGATAAACTCACCAAAGTGAATGTAGCGGGCTAGAACCCTTGCAGAAATTCAAAAGTGAGGGTGCCTTGGCATCTTGTCATCTTGTCCTCCGCTAAATCTGCAATGTAGTGAAAAAAAAAAACAAATAGAAACAACTAACTTACAAAATTATCCTTCTACCATTTACCTTTAAACAACTCCCCAACAATGGCACCAAAAATGTTGGGTAAATTAATTGTTATTTTAATACACCTTGTACTTGTCAATCTAGTTTGTAAACTTGTGAGTGTATACATAGTATGTGCAGGTAAAATATGGAAGGCTAAACTATTCTAACTTCTCATAAGACAAGTAAGCCACAATGCATTCCAATCATTCATTAAAACACAAAGAAACTAGCAAGAAAAAAATCTTGAACAACTTTACTTTGTCCATGGGACTGATATTGAGTATGAGAAGAATTCAATAGCTATGCATCTCATGCCTAGATCACTGATATATGTATGCACATGTCCTTGATCTTTTCTCATCCTAATTTAAGTCAATGGATCTTTAATTTGTCCACACACAAAAAGAAATCAGAATGTTGGTAAACAATCTAAGAGCAGAGACCAATGACTAATTCTCTTGGTCAATTCTCCTTCTAGAGTTCTGGGTGCAATCCTTCACTTATAAAATAGAGTGTTCATGCTACCTTCTATGAGGTTGGATTTGAACGAAAGAAGTTTCTAGCTACTGTCCATAATTAAATGTAATGTGTTACCTAAGTGTAAACATAGAGTTTTATCCAAACTAGCATTCAAATCAGTCAACAAATAACATTACTCAAAACCTCATGTATAGGATACCGATCTAAAGGTAGAATTTACCAGTTTTAAGAGAAAAGTATCTAAATCTCCTAATTAACCATAAATATCTTACACTTACATCCACAACTAACACATCAAGCATGACAAGTCTAAGTGGCGGCACTGCACTTCTGCATCCAGACAACTTATCTATGTGCAAAGGTGACTCTAACTAAAACTAGTCAACAACTTTGATATAATCACTTGTTAATAGCATAGTAACAAAGGTTCTAAGAGAAGCAATTACTAGTTCTTAAGATCTATTCTTTAATAAATCCAACCTTTTGGAATAAAAAAAATCTCTGTAAATATTTATTGACAAAGAAAGAGATGCAATGGTAAAACAATAAACTATTTAAGCTTCAAACACTCGTCCACGAAGAAGTGATTATAACATTCATATTAATATATCCAGAGGTAAAACAAGCTACAAATATATCCTTCATGGAAATGCTATAGATTATAAATAAGGAGAAATTGCAATTATGAAATTAAAATATTAATGAAACTAGTAAAAAATACAAAACCAAACAAGTAATGAAACAATGGAAACATAAAACTACACTAACAATGATACAAATAAGCTTTGCGTTCTAGGTTGGTGGGCTCTCTCCAATTGGTATCAAGTTGTTAAAAACCTACATGAAAGAGGTCAAAGGAACATTGTAGATCTGAACTTGATAATTTGTATTAAAGACAGAGTTTTGAGCTTACAACTGGGACCTATTTACATACATCAGTTCTAAACATTGACAACAACAGATTGTGGATTCCTTTCAGCTCCAATTCAATGGCTACAAACTCATTCCCCCTCGTCTCATTACATCACAGAGTGTCAATATCTATACAGATCCTCTGATCATAGATATGAGAACGATCCCCTTTTGATCTCGAATACTAGAGCATCAAGAATAGCTACAGGAACAATCATATTAAATTGTTTTCGATTCTCAATATCCATCCAGACAATATTATAAAATGTGGGAAATGAACACTTCATGTTTCAATATCATATGTTATCGTGGTGCCTTCCTATGAAGCATGGAATCAAAATATCTTAATTGTAATTTGTATGGATATCTTAAAAACATGCCACACATAAATCTAGACAAACCTAGATTAAGAAAACCTCTATATCTCCCTAACTATGCCAGATTTCAAGAATTAGCTCACAATTGACCTAATTGAGACCATCCTACACAAAACCCATGTTCTATGTTTCTCAGATTGTTCCTCGTTTACCCAGAAGTCTCCCCAAAAGTTGACTTCTACTAATTCAACATGTTTTTTACTGAGAAACCCTTGATCATGGTTGGAGACCTCCATGTGGGACCTGGGTGCGAACCAAGGGACAAAAACCATGTTGGGGGTTATATATTCAAAACCCATGTGGCCATCTTCCACCTAGGAACATGCACATATATGAACCTACAAAATCAGGTACCGAAACTCCATAGGCGGTACAAGAACTGAACTGAAATTCTTCATTAGTAAGCGTTAGTTCAAAAACTCATTAAAATATATCAAGAACTTAGGAAATTCATTAAAATAAACAATCATTACCTTTAAATTCTCATTGTAAGGTTTAAGGTTTCAAAACATGTATTTCTAGGATAATAGGGTCAGGTTCAATTATAAAGCAGGGTAGTTACAGTGGGAAAAAGAGGTATGAAATCATGGCAAATTGGGAGGCCAATAGGGAGGATATAGAGTGTTATCATGAAATGGAACAAAATATTGAGATGAATCTTATAACATACCTGGTGTTCTACACTGCCATGGTCATTTCTAAGCAATGGAGAAAATCTTCTCAATCCCTTTTGTTATAACGTCAAATGCCACCTCTAAAGATTTGATGCTCTTGTTGGCGTTATCCCCATCCTCCTTACAAAAAAGTGTTCCCCATACTTCCTTGAGTCCTAAAAAACCAAATTTTGAAGGATGTATGCACCCTAACAATTATGGTACCCATGTACATGCGGTTTTCTTAAGGGACACCTACATACATGCTAATAAATGTATAACAAAATTATAATTATTCCCAAATTAATGATGAGTTACGGGATTGGCTAGTTGTCTAACTCCTTTTTCCCGTACTCAATTGTCTCTAACTGATTGGAGACGACATAAAAGGAACATTTTCCTCATGGAGAAAGGTAATGATACTTTGCACATTCAAGAAAACACTCATTCGACTATTTCCATTGAGTCTGTAAGCCCATTTTGTCCTTGTTGTTGTTGATTCCTTGGCCTAGAAACCCATGTTGTTAGTTTCCCTCTTATCACCAATATTATCTTGTTAAGAGTGTCTCTTTATACCCTATTTGGACATGTGGTGACTTCAGTGCCAGAAACATCCTTATAGCAGAAGTCGAGGTAGAGGAATCTAGGATCTCTTTCGATGGGGTAGCATCGCATCAAGTAGGTATAATTTGTAACTACTTTGTTTCTTTTCATCAATAATACATAAAAATCGTTCCTTCGAAGTATCTTGTGTTATTATGGTTCATATTTACAATGATTTTGCATATGTTTCAATAGAATACTAATTGTTTTGTATTTTCTGTTATTTTTCATATAACTAACGGGTAGTTGTTATTATAACTATCGATGCATATAGATATAATTGTTTAAGGTTTTTGCAGGTTGCACAGAAACCCTTGGGAAAGAGTGAAAGAACTCCATTAATTGGGAACGACACCAAACGTTTGGTCATGGTGAGTTAGATTTCCCCTTTCTCAATAAGTTAGTTATTATTGTGAAATTTGGTTAATTTATCTTAGTTTGGTATTTTGTTTCAAACATAATTTATATATGGTCATAGGTATGTTGTAGTATAGCCCTCTATTGTAGGGGATTTTCCCCGAAAGAGGAATTGGCGACCATACTAGGGATCTTTCATTAGTGGGCCTACTTTGGGATTTAGTTCTGTGTTTGCTTGATTTTTTTGTCTTTCTTTTTCCTTAGACTACTACTTGGTTTTTGAATTAGTAGTTTACAGTCATTAGAGTCTTTTCTATTTTCATTTGATCCACTTGTATTGTCTCCTTTCTTTTTTTTTTGAAGTTTTTGGAGAACATATGCAGACTATAGTTGACATAGTTGCGTACATACATGTGCTTGCTAGTGTATGCAATTATGTGTATACAGGCCCCTTTGTTGACAATTGTGTACGTCATCCTAGAAATGTTTTTTAATAAATATTTATAGTGTGAGGTTACTTGGCCAGGTACTTGGGTTCTTGATTAGGATTTTTTTTGGTTGTTTGTTGAGTTCTGTGGTAGTTTTTTTTGGAATATATAAAGAAAACAAAAGATATTTGTGCTTTTCTGTTATTGGATCATTCTTGTTTCTAGAGATAGGTTAGGAAGTTACTTTATGAGGAATTTTTATCCAAGATTTGATTTCATTGCACTCTTTGACGAATCCTTATAGGCCTGAAGTCTTTTCAACTTTCCTTTTGTTGTTTCTTGCTAGTATTAAGGATAAAAGTTTGTTTGTTCAAATATTTCTTATTCCTTTTACTTTTTAAACAAGAAAAGAAAAAAAAACTTTTTAGAAAGTAAACTTTGCATTTCTTCTTCATCCCTTGCCCTTATTTTTACTGAAGATAAAAACTTTTATAGTATGCTTTCTTCTCTTATAGTGCTTGCTAATTTTTAGTTTGCATTTCCATACTTGAAAAAGAAAAAGATTTTGTTTCTATAGATTTGATGAAAAAAGCTCCAAAATATTGTTAGTTGTCTTGAATATGAAATTTGCATCAATAAGTGCATTTCATATAAAAGAGAAGTTGCATTCTTTGCATATCAAAAAGAAAGAGTTTTGTTTTGTTTAATTATGAACCGTTGTTTACACTCATATTTTCAGTGAAGAACTGCATTTTTCATTTTTTGTTGATTCTGTCAAAAAACCATTCAGTTTCACTCGTCACACTTTTTGAGTAAATAATAGCCTACAAAATAAAATCTAAGTAAAATTAATTAGACGTTCTCATTTTACTAGGGTAAACAAACTAGTTTAGGCTAGAGCCTTGGTTTAGGTTGGAGAGTAAATTTATCCAAGGCCAAAAACAAACATAGGAGTGTAAGATACAGAGTGAAAAACCCAATTTCATATAAGTATAGCCAAGAAGATCCTCTAATACAGGAGTCAAACATGAGGTCAAGTAAAGGAGAGTCGAGGAGATAACCCCTCTGAACCTTGGTTGAGCATAGTGGAGAGATCATGTTTTGTGGGTTTCATCTGTACCCTTACCTCCATGAGAGGAGGTTCTTTCGAGTCTTCTGGATTAGTTACCATGCCCATATGTTTGATCCTAATTGTTGATTGTACCCCACAAACATTGAATACAAGTTGGTGACCTTAGTTTCTTTTCCTAGGTGTCTGAGAGGTGACTGCGAGGGGTTTTCTGTGGTACCTAGGGCATAATTCATATCACACTTTTCAGTATTGTTGGACAATGCCCCACGAAGCATGGGTACTTGTGTTGGATAAGGTTTGTTAGTGGAGGTTGGGTTGACTGCTTCTCACACCTTTATTCGCTAGTTCACAAGACTTAATCAATGTGTGCCTTCGTCTAGAAGGTCATTTCCTTACTTTGTTACTATCGTGATATCATGACCTAATCCACTTAAGTCAGGACATTGGAAATGTTGCTTGTGACTGCTATTTATTTTAGGGATTTTCTAGTGGTATGTTATGCAATTGTAGATTTCTTAGAAAGGTGTGTAGGTAGTCACCTAGAGATGACAACTCAAAGTGGTTGATCAACCACCTCGTCGATCAAGGAGAAATCAAGGTCTTCCTCCCAAAGAAGTAGAAGTGAATACTTTGTCACCTCGCTTGAGGCGTCAAGTTGATCAAACTGGAACTTTTGTATCAACTAGTCTAGTTGAGACCATAGACATGGAACCCACATAAACTAATTCTTATACTCTGAAGGTTGTAGCCGTAACAAATCTCGAAGTTAAATACTTTTCTTGTCCATTCAATCCTCCGTTAACTAGACCCAACGCTCCATTTTTTTTGTGAATTCCAACTCTTGGGTTGGACTTCACTAATAGTCGCCCTCTTCTATGGGTTGTAATGGAAGGAACTTTAGAAGTGTTTGGGTAGAGGCACAACCCCCATGTTGACAATCGTCACCGAAGGAATCTTGCCTCTTGGTGTATCTAAATAAACAACTAGTATGGTTTAGTCCACCATGGTTGCATCAATCAACAACTCTTCTCTGTTCACTGTCAGTTCCACTCAACCTTTGGGTGCATCCCTATCATTACCTTCGATAACTAACACATTTTTTCTTGGTATGCTGTCAATGAGCATGCAGAACATATTTACTAGTTCTTAGTCAATGTCCCAAACTACTAATGTTGGTACGGGGAGTTCTTCGATTCCCTACCAAGATTTTCCTTGGGGCAGAGGTCATATTCCTTTGTCATTCCTGTCTATCAAAAGCGGGTCATTCTTGACTTCTATCCCTAATTCCTTCACGAGATGGGGCGGTCCTATGGGTAGTGGATTTCAATCCATTGGAATTCCATCTACTTCGACTCCATTCATGTTATATGGTGGGTTCGAAAGTAATCATTTTACCACATCCGCGGTGTCGGTGGGGGAAAACCCCTCTTGTTTTGCAATTTTGAGGTCTTTTGCATTATCAGTTGGCCTTATTTTTTTATCATTTCACCTCATCCTTGCACCCGTTTATTATGCTTATTATCCCATTTACCCATACTTAGGTATTCAATGCATTTAAAAATATTAATGTTGTTAATCATCAAAATTTCCTTTATTTTTAATAATTTAGAAAGGATTTATACTAATCTTGTCAATGAAGGTTTTTGACAGTTCAGTTCATGTACCTAGTGTTTAGTTCTTGTAGCCAACCTCCATGTTTAGCGCATATGCACACCTCCATGATCAATATGAAGACATGGGTTTTGTTGGCAATACCTTCAATATGGTTTGGTGTTCACTAGTTCGCACCCAGGTCACACGTGTGGACCTCCAGATTGTGGTCAAAATTGTGTTAGAATTAGAAACAAAGACCTTCAGTCGTGATTTCCAGGAAAATGAAGAATAATCTCCAAAACCCACAACATGGTTTTTTCCAGAACACACACATTTAGTTGAATCACATGCAGTTTTTGAAAATGATAAAGGATCTGGGAGATATGGGAATTTTTCCAATCTAGGTTTGCCCAGATTTGCAATTGAGACCATCTTCTCCAATCTTCTAGATAAGTGGGTGTGCCCAACCAAGGATGAAAACTATTATTAGATGTTCTAGATTGAACAAATCGGATTCATCTTCCATCTTGACCTTAGATCAATCTCATTGTAATATATATTGTTTATTTTAGATTTATGTTCACTACAAAGGGGAGAACCCCTACATGTTTTAGAGGACCACCTCTTCAACCTGCTACTATATGTATACCTCAAATGTATTGTAATAGGAGGTATATAGGAAAGGGAAGGATTAGAATCAGAAATATCCATGCTTGGACACTTGTAATGCTTGGAGGATATATAAGTTTCTTATAGTATTCCTTGTGAGCAGATAGAAGAGATAAAGAGTCATGGACCACATCAAATGAAGAGAAAATATTAAAGCCAGAGATCGAAGAATTTTTGGCATAATTATCACAAGATCCATTATGCATTATGGAGTGTGAAGACCAACTTTCCAAAGAAATTCATGGAATGACCATCAGAGGGAGCCAAGGAGATAGATATTACATCGAATCTTGGTTCCAAGCTGTCATCGGGCTGCAATACCCCTCCATCCTTCAATACTTCTTGGCATCATCTCCACAAGAGAAGTTGGCCTCTCACGTCTGGGAAACCATTAAGGTACATTTTTCATAGTTGGATATGAGTCTGCTTGTAAATATGCTACACACATGGATTCAATGGAAATACTCCTACACTTGAGAAAATGTTTCCTTTCTCAAATAGGGTAGGATAGTAGATCAATAAATTTCAATAAATGTTACATATAATTAGTGGTCTAGTTTAAAGTACATTGCAACAATTTTTGTATGTTTTTCCGAATAAGTGTGGAATGTAAATAGTTGACGAGGAAACTTTTTGAAAAGAAGGATATCTATGTTCCCATGCCCAATCTTCATTCCTATAGTATATTTTGTTGGATATTTGTATGGTGGAAAGGATGATATCATAGTTTTGTACAAGTAAAAATATGCAGACAATTTACAACTGACAAACATCCCCAATGATAGCTGTAGACTTTGCCAACAACAACACTCTTCTCCTCTGGTACCGAAATTGGATAGTGAATGCTAGAAATCTACATATGTGTTTTTTTTCTTTCATAAACTAGATAGGTCTATATCAAGTTAGATGCCTTATTCAATTCTAGTATGTAAGTATCAGCTCCAGAGAACTAAGGTAACCTTAGGTAAAGAGTTTTCTAATCCTTCTGAAGGGAATTCATTATAAAAAATAGGCTAAGATTTTTATTCTCTACCCCATCCTATTATTCCGCTCCTTGCCATTATAAACCCATTATTACCCATCCCTCATTTTAACTTATCCAACCGATAATTGTGAAGAGTCGAATTAATTAATCCACATTTCTACTTGAGCACTTTTTTAGGCTATGTTAAGGACGGTTTAATAATGGACTTGTAAATGATGGGTAGGGTTCAAGCCAATATGGTGTATCAAATTCTAGTCTTTATGTAGCAGGCATGTTTATACATTAAATCTTTTAGGCTCAAAGGAAATTGTTCAGTATGCATACATGGGATTAAGTGTCATGTCCATTCGACAGATAATAATGGAAATGCTAGAGAAATTGACATAGTTTTGAAACATAATATGGTCCAGTTATAGTTATGTTGGTTTGTAGTAGCAATATATATATATTTCAGATCCCCATGGCACTTGTAACCTCATTCCCATGCTTCTTCTCTCCAACAAATAAATCTAATAAACCAAATCAATACTTTCACACTATTATTTGTTATTCGCAACATGCTTATACTCTATAGCAATTGAGTCTAATGAACTTGACATGGCATAAAATTGAGGATGAAATACATAATAGAATGCACCAACAATACATTTTGTTGCATCAAGCTCATGCAGTGTCTGGTCTGCCCAATCCAATGTTGTTTATAATTGTTGGAAATGGCTCTAACTTAGGCCTCAAACTTCAAGGCCCCATGGATCCAAATGATCAATATGTCACAAATAGTTGGTTCGGATCCATTAGAGACATCAACACATTATTCAATCTCTGGTGGATATTATTCAAAGGATGTGCATCAAATTGATGTTATTGTTAATCATTCACTTTCATTAAGGGTTGGATCAAGGTGTCATTTCTTCAACAAAAAATGAATGGCTGCATTTTAGCGATTATTTAACACCAAAGAAGCAATCAATAGAGAAAATGGGTGGAGCTCATAGTTAGTCAGTTAGCATGTTCATTTGTCATTGAATATGTAAAAACTAGGTTCACACCAAATGCTTCGAATTTAGCACAATTATGGATGAATTTTGTTAAAATAACTAAGTATATGACTCAAATTATAGAAAAATATAAGTTTTTTGATATTCCGTCTTAGGATGTTTGCAAATTCAGAGGGTTTCTAGCCTATATTTAGTCATTGGAACCTGCAACATTTTCTTAAAAGAAAGTGATTGCTCAAATAATTAGCTTGAAACATGTGGTAGTGCCAACATGCATGTCATACAAAAACAAAATCCACAACAAGATTGGGTGCAGGTTCAAGAGTTGTGGAGATCTTGGCAAGCAAACCAAAGATCAAAGGACAATGGTGGCAACCTTTGTGATTGGAAAGATCATGGTCTTTTACACTTAAAGGAAATGACAAATTGTCTTGAGAATCGTTTGTGGGTTGATTGTGCATGGTGTGGACATCATTTACTTTTCACCCAAGATCTGTAATATTTTCCTCTATAGTTGATCCAGATGAATCAATATCTATCCTTGTATGACAGACGAACCCTATGATATCTCAAAGGACATGAAGGCAGGGCAATGTCACTATGCATGTCATATACGAATGATGGCCTTATGACAGGATCATTGGACCACACTGTGTGGATATAGAACCTTCGTGTGTGTTATAGCAAGATTTTCCTCACCCCATGCAACTTGTTCAAAAGGCCTTTTCCGTTTCCCTATGCAGAATTGAGGTCCCCTTTTTCACTTCCTAGAGCTAAAAATCATATTTTTTCCACATATATGCACCCTACAAGTTAGACAACATGTGCATACGTAGGTTGCACCACTATGAAGAAATTTTCACTTCACATCAAGTCTGCATCCATTTGTCCTTTAAAGTCTAAACACATTGTTCAACCCCCAAGCTCTTCCCTCTTTAATGGAGAACCTCATTGTCTCTCTTACATGAGCTTGCCTTTGGTGGAGGATTGAAGTGGTGGAGGCCCATCTGGAAGGGACTTAATTTCTTGGTTCCAATATGTGCCGACACAAAAAAATTTCATTTGTAAACTTTTGTTGATCATATTTTAGTAGAAATACTATTTTCTTGTCCAATTGATGTCTTGCAAATATTTGAATTATTATTCCATGGGGGTATTTGTTATGAATGTTAATGGATTATGCTATTGTATGTGCTAAATTTATATATTATCACCATATGCTTGTGTATCTTGGTTGTTGAGGACAAGTTGAACGTATAGAGATTTGAGTTGTGTGCTCAATGGTGGTCTTCATTGAACGTCCAGATGAGGTAGGCTCTTTATATTGTCTTGATTGACATATACAATTATATAGCATACTTAGGATTAAAGTTTATTTCTATAGTCATTCCATATGTTGTGGTTTACCCCATGCCATAGAGTGATTTTCCTTGTAACATAATTGGAAACCATACTAGGGATTAAATCTTCTATTTTTGGGGTTTGGAGTGTTTTTCTCCTTCGATTCCTTTCTGGTAGCCTGAGTTTTCTTGTTGCATGATTGATTGACAACCTATTTTTACTTTGTATTTGAGTTTATTGGCCTTATCCTTACCTTGGAAAATTTTTAATACATATACATGGGTTTTCCCTTGACAGACGCATACATACACGAGCTATCATCCTATAGGGCGCGTACATATGCGATTTTTCCTTAAAAAAAAGCGTACATCAACTTTTTTAGCTTACTTGCTGAGTTTGGTGCTTGTTGGGTGATATTTTATGGTTGCCGAGTCATCTTGGGTCTTTGTCCTAACTGTTGAGTTCTTGTAGAGTGATAGGACACCTTTTTATGGTTGAATTTCTGGGCAGTTTTTCTTTCTCATCATCTTTTTCATTGGTTGTCCTTGCATCTTGGTATGAGTGTTTACTTATTGGTATTTTTATCACTGAAATTTCGTCCGCAACATTGCATGCAAATGGTTACAAAAATGCTTCATCTCCAAACACCTATTAGTTCATCTACAACACCAAAAATGCATTTCCAAGAGGAAAAAACTATACAATTGGGTCAAAAATTGAAGTGCCCAAATTCACCAAAGGAAGCACACACACTATGCATAGAATGCTCTACTTTCTCAATCAAACCTGCACATTGTGCACAAAATGCGTGACTTTATACATGCAAACCCGCTCACAATGCTCAAAATGCACGATTGTTTACAGTCAAAGCTGCACACTTCCATGAACGATGCATTTATGGTTCTTGTCGGCCCCTCAACCACTTATGGACCAGCTCCCAACTTGATTTGACCCTCAAATCTGAGATGAATCCGAATGGGGGGCTAGTCAAAGACCTAAGGGTTCCCTAAAGGGCCCCTTATTCACACTAAGAACCGATTGGATATTGCCTCAAAGAAATTCTATAGATGGAGGCTATGGGTGCACTAAGAATTTAAGAATCTCATTGTATTGTTATGATGCCTCTATTCTCCTACAAGAAACCTCTTTTCTTCTTGGAGCATACTAACATCATCTCAATAATCTATTCACCTCAATAATCTTCACCATTTGATTTCTAGTTTATCATTTGTAAGAAGAGCTCTCACATAGGGGAATCAAGAGCCCTCCCAAGGAGGAAGAGGGGATCCATAAGTCCTCCTTTTTTTATGGTGTTTTCCCACTAATATACTTCTCCATTAGTGGCATGATTATTGGTCATTTTTTTTTATTGTTTTTGGTTCTAATTTCCTCATGCATTTCAGTTTTATTTATTTATTTCTTTTCTTAGTTGTTTGTTTATTTCATGTGATTGAATTGTTTGATTCATACACTAAATTTTGTCCTATCTAGCAGAACCAACTAGACTTGCAAGTTCCCTTTTTTTTCTCATTCAAGTGGCGAAAGGGACACAAAAGATTGATGACCATACTGGGGATAAGGTATCAATTTCCTCCTTATTTGGGTTGTTTGAGCACTTCTTTTTAACCTATTTTCCTTGAAGGGATCATAATTGGCCTAGCCTTACCTGAAAAGAGTTGATTTTGGAGCTGGAGGAGGAGAATTCCACTTAAAATCCCCCCCCGATGTGTATTAGAATGTGCGCGGGTGTTCTAGCCCATAGACATGCATTCTGAGCATTGTGCACCAACAACACTTCGTTTCTCTATGCATTCTGCGCATTGTGCACCGAAAGGTTTTCTATTTTCTGTGCATTGTGTGCCCACTATGCCTTTGGCAGAACTGTAATCCACGCATCTATGCAGAATTCCAAAATTGTAGGAGTTTTTGTGATGATTTGAAGGCCCCTAGCCTTCAAAATCTCGTTGTTATGCAATTTGTAAATGCACGACACTTAGATTCCCTTCCCACATGAAGGGTTAGTCAAAACATGGACACTTAGGGGGTTAAAAAGAACCATATTTCTCTTCTTTTGCTTTGAGTTTCCACATGGATGGCTTGTTTTGATTATAAAATTTAAGTTGAGATTCTTTACTATCACATATAAAAACACTTGCATTGGGACCATAAATCAAAATTTAATCATTGAGTATGTTGTTCTCTCGCATCATTGAGTGATCTTGAGAATCAGAAAGGTGATTAAGGGGGCATTTCATCTCCCTTAACAAAATATTTAGGACAGGAAAAATCCCCCCTAGGGCTCCTCTTAGTTTCTTTTCAAAACATCATAAATTTGTAAGGGCCCATACATGCCCACATGCTTGCAATATAGGATAGTTTTTCAAAGCTTTCTTAGAGTAAATCACATTAGGGAGTTTAAAGTATTGGTAAGGACCCATATGTCCACATGCGAGTTCTTTAGGGGCTTTAAAATTTCGCAAGGTTGTACCAATGACATATAGAAAGATGAGTAATCAAGATTTGTAAGGACCACAGGAAGTCCACATGTTGCAAATTGACACCTAACTTATTAAAAAATTGGCACATTTGTTCACTTTCTCACACACAAAGACACTCTTCACTCACATAATTTCATCTCGAATTGTGGAGGTTGAAGTAGGATTCCTCCAAAGGGATTATGAAAATTCCCACTATTTCTTGAAGAAATTATCCACACCCACTTAATTCCAACGAGATTGGTTCACACCCCCAATCTCTCAACAAAACCACATCTAATTTTTTTCTAAAAATTCACTAAGTTTTCCTCCACAAGAGGTGCCAAAATATTTTTTTTAGTCTAGGTAGGATCTCGGTGGTAGGCATCCAAATAACCTCTCATTATCTGGTTCTCACATATTCAAACATTAGAAGTTGACAAACATGGAACTTTAAAATCCTCCAAGTCAAGTGTTCCTAACACCATATGGTAATGAGATACCTGTGAAGGGTCGAAGGTCGAGGTCCAATTGTTCTGTGCATCCCCCCTTGAGTCACCCAACTCTTGGAAGGGATCAAACCTGTGACCCATTTCTGAGGCTGAAAATCTAAATGTTGGACTTTGATCGAGATACCTAGTGACCAAATTTAGGACATCTACCCAGATGACAATTGTGGGCTATAATTTCACCTTGATCAGATTTTGTGTGGATATTGGGAAATATTGCCAACTCTTTCGGGACATGCACCCTCTACCCCTCATTACAACTGATTATTTCATCCTTCACTAGTTCCTCTTCCGGTGGCTTCAAACCCCATTGTTGAGTGTTATTGGAAGGTCCAGTGCTATTTGAGAGGAAGGATGTTACGTCTTTGTAGGAAACAAGCATTTTTTTCTTTGTTCCCCCATGCAGACAAAATCCACCTACCCACATGTATGCTTCTTTTCAATTGATTTAAGTATGATGCTCATTTGATTACATGTGATTGCGAGATATATTGTGAAATTCCAAATTATACAAGTCTCTTTTTCATTAATTGCTCTCATCACCACTTACACACATTCACTTTGCTAGTTGGACATCATAGGGGACCCACAGAATCCATGTCATTCCAGATGCTTGAAAAATATCCCTCCTATCCTAGGAGGAGTTCCTAGTCTTTCCAACTCACCGGATCAACCTTCTCACACCCCTATGAGTGCTACTATTTTGGAATCAACTTTACTTGGTTCCAAATCCCAAAGCCAACCATCCACTGGCTCTCTTTCACAAGGAGGCAGGGGCGAACTTCTTCTCAAGGGAGAGGTACAACCCCACCAAACACCCATCAAGGGTCAGGTACACAACCTACTCACACCATGGCTGTAACTAATCCTCCACCGCCACTCCACATGCCATATTTGGCATCCCTCAACATACTTGATCTTATTAAACTCATGAATGACCCTATATTGCATGACCCCACATGTCCCAATATGCTTACCAAACTACCTTCATACATTCCCAAGTTTGAAGGAAAATTGGGGGAATATCCTGCCAACCATGTCATGACCTTCCACTTATGGTGCTCCTCAAACAACATCATGGACGACTCTGTACACTTACGGTTATTTCAATGCACACTCACTGGTCCATCGACCAAATGGTATGTGGATGAAAAATCAGGGTCCCATGTGACTTTTGAATCCTTGGCCAAAACATTTTTTACCTTCTTTCAACTACCAGTTCGTCATGACAATGGTCTAGAATTGATCTCTGAGTGTAAAAAATCCTCAGCCATGCATATCATTGACCACATTCACAAATGGTGTCGACGACGTAGTTTATGAAAAGTAGAAATCACCAAAGAACAACGCCTCGATTGGTTTCTTAGATCACTCATCTCTATCCTTTCCAAAGATGTGGCCTGCACCTTCCCCCAAAATAAAGATGAATCCATCAACACGGCTCAACAATATGACCTCATTTATGCTCAGTCGGGTTACTTATACATAGTAATACCTGATGCAACAAGACCCACATTGTTTGGCCAAGACAAACCTAGGATGTCTCATGCAGCGGATGGATTGATTGGTACCACCACACACAACAATTCATACACCCAACCACCACCTATGTACGGTACACCCCAATATACGCATATATATGGAGGTCCATTTTATTACCCTCCTCCCCTTTACCAACAATCATATTCTGTTGTTACCCCTCAGTCATTGGGGGCACCCCCACAGGTACCCATGTCGTATCCGGTCTCTCAATACAGTACGGGTCCACCCCCAACCCCTGGATATAAACCTAGAAGTAGTGGAAGTACCTCTACTTCCTATATTCCATATGGATCCTATACATAGAACAATCCATATTTCCCATTTCTTGGTCCTCCCCAACTGGTTAATCATCCACCGAGACAACCACATGTCGGTGTCAAATTTGTTCAACCCTTTCCCATTCAACAAGTTCATACATTTGAATAGTTGAATACAACTAATCCAACTCATAACAAGACAGGAAAAAACCAAAACAATGACAATCCAAGACCAGGAGGGAATGACCCCCATAACCATTCCACTGGGGGAAACCAATACCAAGACCCCAAGGGGGCACCAATAATAATCAACCATGACAAGGGAAGAGAAACAATCTTCGGACTAACTTCCCTTGCGCTATATGTGGTGCGTATGGAAATTATACTCACCATTTCCCCCAAATTCCTGATCTCCAACGGATGAGGGTATCCATGAAATCACAGGGCCCTCTGACACCACTTGCCCCTCAACAGGCCCCACAATAGTATTTGCAACAACCGCTTCCGAGTGTTTTTCAAAACCCCATACCATACCAAGGTGTGATGAACACCCAACAAGTGATCAACTCTACACCACCACAAATGGGGAAATATCCAAACCCGGGTGCCACTTAACCCGAGAATCCTGTTGATCGTAGTGTCCTCCTCACCAAAGAAGAAATTCTTTTTCAAACACACAACTACCAATACGATATGCCTCCCAAATCTACCCCAACCACCTCACAAACACTACTAGCTACTGCAGGACAACCATTGATGATTCCACGTCCTAACGCAGAACCCATTCCCCGCATACCACGTATGCATTTATGACGAAATGTGCTTAACCCTCATGTTAGGGATGCTCATAATTATAATCTGGTTGATGACTTAGCCTAGTCTCCCATTACCATGTCTGTGTTGTAGGTCCTCCAAACATGTCCATCACAATGAATTCCTTGCTTTCTTCCTTGGGGGCAGTCAACCCAGCTGACATGCAGCTGATCACATTTGATTCAGATAGCGGAGAACCACGTCTTCCTACTCAAGTAGCCTTCCATATACTAGTTAAGATATAGAACACCACAGTTTATTGGTGTATCATCGATGAAGGTGCATCCACATGCATCACGACTAAACACGTATGGCATCAAATTGGCTCCCCCGAGCTAGTACCCTTTGCCATCACCCTTTGAGATTACGATGGTTGACCAACATCTTCTGCAGGGCTTTGTCAAAATGTCCCCATAGAACTTTGGGGAAAAACCATCTGCATTGGCATCGAATTTATCGATGCCCAACTTGATTACAATATCTTGTTCGGACACAACTACATGTATGCTATGAAGGTGGTCTCTTCTTCTGTGTTTCATACGATGATGTTCCCCCATAATGGGAAGATCATCACCATCGACCAACTTACACATTATGAGCCTAACCATTCTTCCAACATCAATAACATCATCCCCCTTGTCCGTGTTAGCTCAGATGATGTTTTAGTTGTCAACATTGACCCTAGATTATTCCAAGACCCATCCATTTTGGGCACTTATCAAGGATCTCCACCATTCCTAAACCCATCTTTTTCAGCACAAGTGTGTGTAGTTTCCTCTAAAGGAATAGCCATCGAAGAAAATAATCTTATTATTGAGTCTCGTCCCCATATCAAAGTTCCACTAGTTGAATAAATACTACTTGAGGAGTTCCCTAAGAGTGCCACCGCACCACTTATCATGGATCTTCCCCCTCTCCAGGAGAAAATCCCGGTTTGGGAGATAGTCCCTCAGGCCATTACCCAAATTCCTTTTTTCTACTCCCCACCTAAATTCAAATCATTCCAGGTGGCCACAACGCTTACCCTTCCAAACATGGTACTTTCCATCCCTGTATGGTATCTACATCCACCCAAGATGGTTCCTCAACCATCCCTCCCTCCTCAATCATAGGGAATCCCGATGCACATCCTAGTACTAACTCTGACCATGCCACCCTCACCCCCAATTGCCAACACCACTGCTATGGTTGGGGGAAGACAGAAGAAGAAAGATCCCATCGCTCCACTACCTCCCCGAGTTCAACTCCCTTGCGCCTTTTGTGAAAGAAAAGGACACCCCCCTCACAGATGTCCTTCTCTTCCCGAGCTACGCAATTTTCTCCAGCTTCCTCAAGCACCCCTTTTTCTTGCCACTCCACCAAGTGTGTCTCACACTACTATAGAGTCATCAACCACATGCAAACAAAATATATGAACCAGTTTCGCCTGTGCCATATGTGTAGAATATGGGCATTACACTCATAATTTCCCATCTATCCCATACGTCTGCCACACATTAGCCATGAAACGCCACACATATCTACATGAGCTTCCTTCGGAACTCCATACCAATGCTCTCATAAATGTAATTCATTATATTTCTTCATCAGTCCTCGAGCAAATGGGAGGTCCATGTCCTCCCACCAAACTACCGCCTGATCGCCCATAGTGTTGGTGCAACTGGGATGGAATTATGGGCCCACCGTCCATATCTAAGCCCTTTTCCCCACTTTCATTTTTTGGTACAGGAGCCCATAAGATCCGTTTTCCGAACCATTTTTAGCCAATTACACAGTCATTTTCTTTAGGTGATCATTTTCACTTTTTCCTGATGGAGCATCTTTCCATGACACAATTAGGTATGCCTGCTCATGTTCAAAATTATCAAATAACTTTTATGTGTTCTTTATTTTCAGATATTGTTCAGGTCGGGTATTTGGTTTTCATGTGTGCAGGTACTTGGTCATCACACACCAGTGTGGCCCCTTCAGGTATATGATTGACACTACCATGTAATCATTCCCTTTGAATCTCAATTACATCTCCAGTGCCACCCTCTGACATTTGCCTGTAGAATCCCTATATTTAGCTCTACAGTACTGTCACCTCTGTTGCATTTTGGTACTGTCACCTAGTAGCACTCTCCCCCACATGAGTTGTCCCATTCATAGTCCCCCTTGGAACTTTGACACTCATGGAACTTTGAGACTTTGGTAATTTTGATAGCTTTCCCAATGGACTCACAGGTTATCTCTTCAAGGTTCTCTTTTGACTGCGTCTCCGCAGTATCACTAACCATCCATTTCATCTACAATCAGTTTTCCCATTTGAAAATTTCCTTCCATTCATTTACCTCATACACAAACCCACCAATGGGGCCCCCACCCTCCACTAGTTATCCACACAACTTGCACCCTCACAAGCCAATCCATCTTGCACTAGGGAACCCATTTATGTATCTGTACACTCATCCCCAATTATTCTTTATTCATTTGGTAATTGTAAAAAAGCCTTTGTTTCCAGCATTTACTTAGCCTTTTTTCGCATCACCCTTGACGACCTTATTTTTTCATGCAATGCAACCCATGTCTCCCTTGGTTGGGGAAATCACTCTCCTCTCCTCATGTTGACATCATCCATAAACCCTGAGTATCCCATGGTTCATGAACCCCAAATCTCCGAGTTTGTCCACTTTGTCATGCCTTTGGCACAATTTAACCCCATGCCTAATTTCCCCCCTGACACTAGATATGGTTTCACGGTTGCTGCCACTCATCCTTCAAACAAACCCCCAACCAAGGGAAGTCTTGAGTCTAATGGCATATTGACTTCATTCATGTTCTCTATCAGTTCTTGATTTTAGCTCATGGATTTCACAAAGCCCTTTACTTCTTGGAGTCATGTCTCCCTTTATGTCGACACCAACATAGTTTCCAGAAGGGAGACAATATCTTGACTCTCGTTACCTTTACAATGAGGAGTCTCGGGTGACACAGAGAGAACCATTATTTCTCTCTGATGTCATTGACCCCCCTAACATTCGACTTCAACAAAATCTCATGTTATGATGGGTCTTACTTTGCGACTATTGTAGTTGTTTCATACTAGCGGAACACCTCTAAATATTGTTAGGCCATCAATACCTACGAGTCATCAACACTTCTTCCAGGTGTCCTTGCCTCTTTTCAGAGTATGTTCACCATTAGAATTGTCATCTGCCATTATCAAACCACCCTAGAGGGCGCTGCAGTTATCTACATCAACATACCGTTGAGGAAAGGATATGAAATGATCTTACTCAAGCATTTTCAGATTCTTCTTGGCTAAATAAAAATAGATGGGAATCTCACCCTATGTTTATAGCCAACAAAAATAACATCCTAACTCACAAGTATTAATTACAAGTTCTTAGGCTAGTCTTTTATCAATAAAAATCTTATTGGAAATTTACTTTTTATGCAATTTTCTGAATATAA
>JZKD02S1821962.1:140975-161151 GCA_000966675.3 Picea glauca
GGGATTAATCTAATAATAAAAATAATAATAATGACATGATTAAATCCACAATGGGGATTTAATCCAATAACAAAAATAATAAGAATGCTCTTCGCAGTTACATTATTTCAACAATGTGATGGGGTTGTAATTAGTGAAAAGAAAAATAATGGTGGGGAATGAGAGAGGGCACTATTCATAAAATTAATTAAGTAATCCATATAACAATTCTGTAAAAGGAAATACACCAATCAAATGACCAATGTGATCCAATAACAACTACTGTGTATTAACTAGTTCATTGTTCATAACCAAATATTTACATAGTGTCAACAACCAAAACAATATGCATTCCACAACAATCTGTAGGGGAGCTCTGTTTTCTCCTATTTATCCATAAGCAATTTCCAAATAAATACACAGTCAATTATTTTCACTTTGCTCATCAAATGTAGGCATAAAATCATGCTCGATTATGTCTTTACATTTGTTTAATAATTAAACTGCAATGTTGTCATACTGTCACAACACTCGTGCCTATCACTATTTTAAAATGTATGACATTCACTTAACATACCTAATGGACAATCAACATAATGATCCATATTCATCTTGCAAGAATCCTATCTTGTCATTTAAACACCCAACTAACCAATCACCATTTCAACTCACACTATGTTGTGAAATGCACAACCATTTGACAAACGCAACTGTATTTATATAATTTTACATGTCCAATATTCTTTAACTCTAAACATTCAAAATGTTGGGCTATCCATCCAACATAACGAGCATCAACAATAGGTCCGATTTTACAAAACAATTTACCAAATCACAATAAAGCCATGTTAAAAAAAAACCCATGACCTTTCCCAATGGCGCAATCAAATAACACAGTGGACAATCATGTAGTAATCACCATAATTGAAACATTCCCATTGAAAAATTCTAAACGCATAGTCACAGTATCATTAAATCATCCTATCGTGTCGAGCTATCAATCCAATAAAAAGAGGCAGCAACATGATTGCTCAAATTAATCAAACAACGACCAAAACATATTGTGTAAAAAGAAATTGTGCCCATCCTTGATGACGCAATCAAATAACCATAATGGATGCAGTGGATGGAATTTCCATAAACACCCCAACTGCAATAATCATTTGGCTATCAAGAACACATATTTAGAGTGAACATTTACTCACGGTGTAATGCTGAGTTAACATCCCGATAACCTCAATGCAAAAGACAGTGGTTGTGTATCAACCTCAATCGTTAATCAACCAAATTCAATGTTGAGCCTATTACTTGGACTGTCATCATAATCAACAACCCGATCTAACATGTTGTGGGAATCCCACACATACCCATGCATCGACATGAAGCAACGTTGTGACTTACTCAATTAAAACAATACTGAGTTATCAATTCATTTAAACACAAGGAGAGTGACTGTGTATTTGATTTATCCAATTAACCCTGCAAAGCTTATCCATTGTAATAACATAGGCAGTGACTAGGTACCAAAACCAACATGATTGCCACATAATCAACTAGGCGAGCATGTAATCAACTCTGTCGACAATACATACCAATCAACAATAGCCAATAGTAAACCCGACAGGCCATAACGGTCTTCTCTAACAACCCTCAAACTTGAGGAGTTAAGGGTTTTCTCTGTGTCCAACACAGGGATACTAGAGTCGACTCTTCTCAATGGTGAAAACCTCCAAGACCAACAATGTATACAAAGAGAACACCACAATTTAATTCATGGACAGGGTGACAAATCCCACGACATGAGAGGTTATGAACAAATGAGTAAGGCTCTAACTCAGCCTGGAAATGATACTTAACACACACAGGGTATAAACCTTGTGGCTCTTCAGTTAAACAACCACAATGCTAAGGTGAAAACAAGGCTGAGAAGGAACAATACAACCCATTGTGAGACCATTAGTGGTGCAAACAAATCAATTCCCAAGTGGAAAAAGCGCAATGACACAAGGTGATTCCAACCATTAAAACCCATAAAAGCTAAAGACTGGGTATGGTGATACAAAATGCGTGAAGACAGCTAGCCACCCAAGACCAAACAAAACCCTCCAACTAAAACCAACAAGGATGACAGAGAGCCTTTATGGCTTCTAACACCCAAGATGACCAATAACACTATGACTTCAAAACATTTTTGCAGAGCCAACATCGGTTCATTCCAAACAAATCCACACAGTTTCCATACTTAAGGAAAGCACAACACATACATTTGAGCCAATATCCATTTCATAAATAGAGAAGACTCATGGATGGACGAAAAAAGACATACTTGTAATCCAAGCACCTTAAATGCGAGTTTGCCGAGTAGTTCCTCCCTGCTTGAAAATCAGAGCATAACCACATCAACAAAGTTGAACAATAACCCTACTAGGGTGACAACCAATGGAAGGATTAAGGGTGACGTGCATTAAATTCACGTCGCCTCCACCCTTAGTCAATTAATTCATTAGTACATGCCAACAAGATTCCATTAACCCAATTAATTAAACCATGTATCAAAACCATCAACCATTAAAACCAATAATGCGACCCATATCAACTTATGCCATAACATAATCCCAATGCATATCAACTATATAACTCAATAAATCACATAGATTTTAACTTAGTAGCTAGGATAACAACAATCCATTAAAAATCGATGCATGTAGTGTAGTATATAGCATGGTTTAGTTCCTTCCATTTTCTCTTATATTGCTTTTTCCTTTTTTCAATTGCTTGTATATGTTATTGCTACCATGTTTATTCTGCAGGTCTCCTAGTAATAGATCCCAATAACAGATAGCAATGATAACAAGAATAACATAGGCCGTTGTAAAATAAAACTTGAGCTTAGAGCAACAGAAAAACATAGAACATGCCTTCTCCATCGCCAATAAACTAAGATTATATCACCATGTAAGCAGTGTCAAACAGTAGAAAAACATCAAATAAGCACCATACTTGATCTCCAATCTACTAGGGGGTCCCACCTACTAGCATTATTTAGCTTTTATAATAATAGGTTTTAGCAACACTTTGCGGGCTAAACTTCGTTGCGTTTTTTAATCGTCAACACATACCACTTCAATTATTGTCTTACATTTTTTAGTTACATGACATGAGCATGGGGCATGCCCGCCTCATTTGTATACAAATTTTATTTCCCTACCTAGAGTAAGATTTGGGTCCCACTATTTCCCCTCTCCCTCCGATGGATCGCTCTTACAGTTCCTAACAACACTCTTCCTTACAATGGTACTCTCAGTAGAAGAAACATTGATGTATTTCAGCTATACATATTCTCCTAACCTCACACATCGGGGGGCATCTGTTATCAATGGAATTTCATCCGCAACATTGCATGCAAATAATTACAGAAATACAAAATCTCCAAACACCTATTAGTTCATCTGCAACACCAAAAATGCATTTCCAAGAGAAAAAAACTATACAATTGGGTCAAAAATTGAAGTTCCCAAATTCACCAAAGGAAACATGCACACTATACATGGAATGCACTACTTTCTCAGTCAAACCCACACATTGTGCGCGAAATGCGTGACTTTATACATGCAAACCCGCATACAATGCTCAAAATGCACGACTATTTACAGGCAAAGCCACACACTTCCATGAACGACGCATTTATGGTTCTTGTCGGCCCCTCAACCACTTATGGACTAGCTCCCAACTTTATTTGACCCTCAAATCTGAGCTGAATCCAAATGGGGGGGTTGGTCAAAGACCTAAGGGTGCCCTAAAGGGCCCCTTATTCACACTAAAAACCATTTGGATATTGCCTCAAAGACATGCTATAAATGGAGGCCATGGGTGCACTAAGAATTTAAGAATCTCATTGTATTGTTATGTTGCCTCTATTCTCCTACAAGAAACCTATTTTCTTCTTGGATCATACTAGCATCATCTCAATAAGTTATTCACCTCACCTCTTGAGGGAATAAGCTTAGATTTCTTCACCATTTGCTTTCTAGTTTATCATTTGTAAGAAGAGCTCTCACATAGGGGACTCAAGAGCCCTCCCAAGGAGGAAGATGGGATCCATAAGTCCTCCTTTCTCTATGGTGTTTTCCCACTAATATAATTTTCCATTCGTGGCATGATTATTGGTCATTTGTTTGATTGATTTTGGTTCTAATTTCCTCATGCATTTTAGTTTTATTTATTTATTTATTTTCTTAGTTGTTCTTAGCTTAGTTGTTTGTTTATTTCATGTGATTGAATTGTCTGATTCATACACTAACTTATGTCATGTCTAGCAGACCCAACTAGACTTACAAGCGCCCTTATTTTGCTCATTCAAGTGGAAAAAGGTACACAACATGTATCTTGCTTGGCTTGTCACTTTTGCTTGCAGTAGGGTCTATATATCAAGTTGTTATTCACTCCTTGCAATTTCATTCATTTATATTGAAAATACAAAAATATACATTATGCATTTTGGCATTTTCTCTTTTGGTTGTTTAGTATTGATCTTGATACATATATGGAAAGATTGCATTTTAATTGAAATTGCAGAGTTGAATTGAAAGTTTCATTTTGAAAAGCTTATCATTTTTTGAGAATTGAAGATTAGGACTTAGATTTATGTTCATATTCATTTATTTAATTTTTCGAGTCATAACATCATTAATTTCAAGACCACATATTTTGATTAAACAAAGCCATTAAAAGTAACACTGATAAATTTAAAGTTGATTAGAAACAATTTTATTTTTCAGGGTACAAAAACTAGCATAGGATATAGAGCCTTGGAATAGGATTTTGTGAGTGAACTTCTCCAAGGATATTAAACTCAACGTATGTGTATGACCAAGGGAGTGGTGATATCCATTGTGTAATTAGTCATGTCAGGAGACTCCGCTCACACCAGAGTTAAACACAAGGTCGTGTGAAGTTGGTTGCAGAGATATCCCTCTAATACCTTCTTAGTGTCAAAGATATTTCTGGGGATCTATTCGTATTTGGGGGTCTTTCTAGTGCCTTTACCTCCTTGAGAGGTGGTGATTTCAAGATTTCAGGCTTTGTTACCCTTCCCATATGATGGACCTAACTTACAATTGTTCTCCTCCACATTGGTTATATCATGGTGTATTTAGTTGCTTGAAATAGGTAGCCACATAGGTTACTTGCAGGGGTTATTCTGCAGGTACCCCGAGTTAGATAAGGGTCAAACATCACACAACCTTTATGGAGGATTACCTCTCTGGTGGGGTCTAATCGACTTTGTTTTTAATCCCACAAGGGCCCTTATAACTAATTGTGATACCTCCAATATTTTGAAGGGATTCTCAGGCCCCTCTTGGGCGAGGTATACTTACTCAAGTGAGGGATGCCCCTTTTTAGCTACTATACCTTGTTTGTGTACATTTTGCCTTTTTCCCCTTAATTTGGTGTGATATCTGATTATTAGTTGACCTTAGGATTTTGTATTATGTCATGAATTTTCATTGCTATGGTTAGTGGAGCCCCCATGACTCCCTCAGTTAGCGTTACCCAACCCATGGTATTTTCTCATTCCATGGGGATGAATCCTTTTTTATTTCTGAGTGGTATGTCGAATCATGATACTTAGCTAATACCTTGGGCCTCTAATCATTTTTCTCTTGGTATGCCAAGCATGTCTTTCAACTTTCCATCCTCTGTCTCGTCGCCTTATGTGAATCCTAGTTTTGGGTCTAGGGGCATGAATCCTCCTTATTATCCCTTTTTTTTGTGGTAGTCATATCCCTCAACCAACTCTTACAATAGGAGGTTGGAATATTTCTTCCTATGGATCCAATCCTAGCTTCACTTTTCTAAGAGAAAATTCTCAAATGGGCAGTCATTCTACTTATTACATCCCGTCCATCTATCCTTCTTCTTCTATGCCAGTTCCTGTGAAATTTTTTCCCATGGCAGAACTTTGTCTGTCCTCTAGTGTTTCATCCAAAGGGAGTAGGTTTTATAGTATGGGAAACCTCCTTCACGAAGTTCCTTCATCTGGGGGAAACATGTATCCTCACTTGAGTAACCCTTGTCATGTCACTTTCTCTTTGCAAGCGGCTTCCTCGATGATGATGCACTTACAACCCTTTATGAATCAGTTTGGAGGAGGATAATATCTTTCCATATAGGGCCATGGTGTATACCAGAACCCTTCCGAGCCCGCAATCTCTCAAAATCAATCTTTCCTAGAACCTTGGTCTCAATGCTGCAACTAGTCGCTGCAAGTCCTAATGGAATCATAAGTCTAATCACTACGATTCATATTGGAATTACATCACCAACCTCTACTAGTCATGTTGGGGATTCATCACAGACCTATGCTAGTCATGTTGGGGATTTGCTACTAGCTTCTGCAAGTCATGCTGGGAGCATATCACCAGCCATTGCAAGTCATGCTGGGATCATGTCACCAACCACTGCAAGTCATGTTGGGGGCATTAATATGATTGAGAAGCGTAGACATATATGACGTAATCCCAAGTTTCTTTGTATACTTTATAAAGTATATAATCTAACTCGTATGTGCCCTGATACTTCCATGGTACAAGAAGCACAATCCTTGTCTAATAGCCCTTCGGGTTCTAAGTCATATTTAGTTTCCCAACATTCTAATCCTTCTTTGGTTGATACATCATTCATGTTGATGCAATATTTAGTTGAAACCACTCTTATTTTTGGGGGTGATGCATGTCTTGACCATATTGTCTCACATCATGTTCAACCAACAGTTGTTTCGATACAACCTTCAGTCAAACCCACTCTTCTTTTGGGGGGCGATGCATCTTTCGACCATGTCCTTAGAATTTCTAGTTCTGTACCTTCTGAAAAAGGGAGCATTCCACTCTCTTTAAGTACGCTACCTCCAATTCCTAGGGTGGTTTCCTTTGATTTGAATGATCTTGTAGAGCCTTGAATTCCTTCTTCTACACCCTTCTAGATAAGGGGCATTCTTCGATATATTGTAGATAAGGTAACTTTTGCAAGTATTTTATCCTCCTTGACTTGGAAAGCTTTGGGGTTTTTCAAGCTTGTGTCAATTGTCTGTGAGTTGTTGACTTTCAACAGAAGTCTTGCACAGGATCCCTGGCCTCCCCCATGATATGTTGATTAGAACAACATTCCCGGGTCTTGGTTAAGCTCTTTTCTGAATCTATAAAAAAGCGAAAAGAATGTTGAGTGAACTTGTCTCTTTCACACTTGTTAAATGGATTTGAAAGGAAGTCTATTTGGTGTAAGTTTAAACCCTTTTCAGACCAAGTAGACTAATTTCGAAAAATGAATGCTCTAGTCACTAGTGGATAGAAGAGTTCTCCTAGGTATTTTTTTATACTTTTTCAGTGCTAGGGGAATAAATTTATAAAAAAGGAAATTCTTTGGAGTTAATTTGTAATTGCATTTCATCCTCTTGCTTTCAGTATTGAGCCTATTGTTGGTTCCCTATTTCTCGTTACACTCCTATTACCTCAGCAATTTTCATCACCAGCCAAGCAGAGCCTTATTTATATCCTTTATAGCTTGACACCCTGTACCCTAAGAGGAAGCATTCCCCCGAGTGTCCACATCCTACATGCACCTCCTTGCATTGAGCATAGGTATGTTCCATTGTTGGAACTTGTTGCTTACTCATGAAACTTGTTTCCTCCATTGTATCATAACATTCATTTGCTTATGAAAAAACAAAACAAAAAAAAGACGGGAGAGAAAAGAATATTGTCTTATATTGGCAGCATTTGTGTCACCTTTGAACACAACACAAACTTTTTAGTCGACTTGTCATCCAAAGTTTGGGTTTATCATGACCTTAGGAAATTTATCTCATTAAATAGATTTTAATCCTTCGACCGGTTACTCTTCCAGTCCCTATGGAGAGTTTGATTGGTGCCTCCTACATCGGAAGTTTTCATTATCAATTCTATGTTGTCGGAGTCCTCCATATGTCTCATGCTCTTGTTCAAAGGATGTATATAAGCCTGTGTTGGCCATTTATCAGAATTCTTGACTTTGCATGTCGACCATACCCTCAGTGTGTCTCATAATTACATGAATTTGTCGTCCCATAATGCACCCTAGTCTTACTTTCATTATGGGTAGGTAACCTTGAACCCAACATTCGACATCTCCTCATTAGTTCCTGACTGGGGGGTTTCCCTTGTGTTCAACATCAAGAAATATATTCACACATTGGGATTCGTGCAATGTATTGGATTCCATTAGCCTTATTGGTGGTTTCCTCACCTTTGTCAACAGTTTTCATTATTGGCTGATATTCAAAGGGTATTTTCCGAGCACTACTTGCATCTGGTGCATGAAAAAGACGCACAGGGTCGCTAGTTCGTGAACATCCTCTTCGTTCGAGTTCTTCCAAATCATGAAGCTATAGCTTTGCACCTCTTGTTGAATGATGAGAGATGCCTTCATTCTCTCCTTTCATTGGTTCTCCTTCCATCGACTTCAGTTCATCCATTCTGGAAACGAGGCCTAGAGTCCTATGGCAGTTGCAGGTTCTCTCGCCATCGATAGTTGGGAATACATCAATGTCTCCTCATCGATGGATTCTTTAAGTTTTCAACCTCAACACTTTTATTCACACTTGTAAGAATATACTCGGTGCCTTGATACCTACTCTCATTATCGTTATGTTTTCTCATGTTTGTTAATGGTATACCTTAATGACCGGTAATCAAACGAAGTCTCATTATGTTCGACCTCAACTCCTCTATTCACATGATGTAGACTTGCACCTTTGGCGAATCATGTAGAAGACTTGAAGACATCATTTTATAGGTGAAGCTTCTGTGAGTTGTTGCTATCATTCATTGAACCAATACCTATATGACTTCAATGATCATGAGAGATCAGATTGTACTCCATTGTATACAAATATCTTCAGATTGATCTTGAGACTAGTTTTTCAGTGGGCCTTGTTTGTGACTACGAAAGCCTATGGCATGTATCTAATTTGTATTTCTTATTCATGGCCATCAACATTTGTTTTGGTATATTTCCACATGGATCCATAGTGTAATTCAAATTGGAATCCATGTGTACAAAGTCATTATGGATTGTAATATTCTCATTAGCAACTAGTTCATTCGGTTGGGTCTCCATTACTCCACTTTTGGGAATTATAATATATTTCAGCCATCACAAATACTTCTCTAACCTCACACATTAGGGGGAATTTGTTATAGCAAGATTTTCCTCACCCCATGCAACTTGCTCAAAAGGCCTTTTCCATTTCCCTATGCAGACTTGAGGTCCCCTTTTTCACTTCCTAGAGCTAAAAATCATATTTTTTCCACAAATACGTGCCTTACAAGTTATACAACATCTGTATACGCAGATTGCACCACTACAACCCATGTAAATTGAGTTTGGTGGTAAAAATTAAAAATTGTGTCGGGTTGCCATGTCACGTCACGAGATTTTTGGCACAGGGGAAGACCCAAGGTTCAATGCTTAACAACGTACCAACAAAACCCCGACTACTAACTCTTTCAGGAACACCTACAAAGCAGATGAAGTCTCACTTGAAGTATCAATAAGGGGGGCTACAAGACATAGGTGTCTACAACTAGGGGAAATGAAAAATGATTTCAGAACAACAACACAATATAACCTAGAGATTCTTTAACAGTCTTATACTTACTTCACGAAGTTAGTTTAGGTATCATATATTTAATGGTGAAAACAACCATGCAACAACAGTATAACATATAACATATAACACAACATCAACCACACATAACAAAAATATTTACATGGTTCACCCTCTCCCTAGGGCTACGTCCACATAACTGTGTTTCTTGATATAATAGAGGAAAACATACAGTTCTATCTGCGCACTTAGCTGCAGATCCTTCTCTCCCTTCCTCTTTATTTCCCCTCCCTTTGCACCCAGCTGAAGGGTTGATCTTCGCACCTAGATGAAGATCCATAATACAATAATTATCTACCACAAAATGATTATATCTCTCAATAGTGTTATCACCAACCCCTCTCAACTCTTCTAGATCTCCTTTTATACATTTCATGACTCTTAGGCAACCCTATACCGAAGCCTAGGTGTCAAAACCCTAAGTGTTAAAACCCTAGGTGCCAAAAACCTAGGTCCACATAACCCATACTTTAAGGACTCCTCCAACTTGTCCTTCCTTCTTCTATGTGAGGTGCTCCAAAGAACCTATTAGTGTCTTCTTTCACTTGTTGACATGTCCATGATTCATCTTCCTTGATCTTCTCCTTTAACGAATCACTTTCCTTTGATCTCACTCCTTCTTTTCTACTTCTTTAACCACTTCGACCCCTCCTTGGTTTGTGTGTTAGAATATAGAAGATCATGTGCTCATTTTACCATTGACAATACCCTCGTCACCCAACCATAGGCTGAAGCCACCCTCCGAGCACCTTAACCTTGACTGAGAATTACTCCAAAAGAAAACCCTAGGCTAGATAGCCAAACAAAGGGTAGCACACCTTTCCCCAAGGATAACGCATCACAAAGAGCTGATCACATAGTCCAAACCCTAGCCAAGAGATAGTCAAGCCAATACTGAAAACTTGTTGCTGCTACTACTGCACCTGCAACTCTCCTCCACACGTGCACACCAAACCGGGAACTGCAGTGCGCACCAAACTGGGAACTGCAATTCTGAGATGCTGTCAAATGAGAACTGACGCCCTGTATTTATACTGGTTCTGCCAGATTTGCTGGGGCTGACTTCTCCTTCTGGATATGTGTCTGTTCAGTATATTATTATTATTTATGGCCAACTTCTTCTCTTGGAGGCTAATAACCTAATATAAATTATCTTCTTGAGCTGACAAGACTTCTAGAGTTATTAGCCAACTTATTAGGGTTTTCTCTTTCTTTTCGGAGTCTTCTATTCTCTTCAGGTTCACACATGGAAGTAAATACCTCCCGCAGCTACCATAATATTAACGCTCCCTCCTAGGTAGGGAGGTATTTACAGGTAATGGGCTTGAGCACAAAAAACATACCATTTACCCAGTAGCATTAATATAGTCATCTAGACTATTTCATGACTAGATCATGAGCATCACCATCACCATCAGCTGCATCATCTCTCAAAACCATACTTCATCTGAGTAATTAGACATGATGCTGGATAAGTCACTCTCACCATAGAGTGATACAAGAGCCACTCTTATAATCTAGATGATTAAATGCTCTGAACCAATTTCTGTCTAGAAAATCTCTGTTCATCATTCATCTGGATGGTGATTATTTTCAATAAACTATTGATAGTCTTCAAGGAAGTTAATAAAAAAATAGAACACAACTGTGTCTATCCATAGTAGTACATAACTACAATCTAGTGGTTCACTACCACACCACGTAACACACAAGTACTTGATCAACAATGTAAGGTTGCAAATAGTGGAACATATCCACCACCATAGTCCTCATCTACTGTCATACAATCTTCATAACAAACATCTGATAGCAACCTGCATAGAAACACTGTTATGATATATACTAAATTATTTGGGCCAATCTTTCACTCACATCTGTGAGCTCTGAAAGAATATCTTCCTCACGAACAATGGAACATATCCACCACATTAGTCTATATCTATTGACTTCATAACAAACATCTGATAGCAACTTGCACATAAAAAATGTTATGATACAAATTGATTTGTCTGGGCCAATCTTTCACTCACATTTGTGAGCTCTGAAAGAATATCTGCCTCAAAATCGTGGAACATATCCACCACAGTAGTATATCTCTACTGTCTGGAGATAGGTAGTCCTCATAACAATCATCTGATGCCATCCTGCACAGAAAATATTGTTAAAAATAAACTGAGTCATATGGTCCAATCTTCACTCATGTTTGTGAGATTTGAAAGAATATCTACCCTCATTAGCAATGGGCTATCTTCCCTATTCTTCTCAAACAAGGAAGAAGGATTGTTTATGATTTCTGAGCATGGACCATTCCTCACCCTGGGCCATTCTTCCTACACTAATCAAAGTGCACCCTGGACATAATGTATAAACCCTAAGGAATGTCTGAGTCTGGACCATTCCTCACCTTGGGCCATTCCTCCTACACTAATCAAAGTGCGCCCTGGAAAGAATGTATAAACCCTAAGGAATTTTTTTCCTGGACCATTCCCCACCTTGGGCCATTCCTCCTACACTAATCAAAGTGCGCCCTGGAGAGAATGTATAATCCTAAGGAATGTCTGTCCCTGATTGTTGAGGGACCATTCCCCACCCTGGGCCATCCCTCCTACAGTAATCAAAGTGCACCCTGGAGAGAATGTGTAAACCCTAAGGAATGACTATTCGAACCATTTCCTCTGTTAACCACAAGAGGAAAAGACTGTCCTGCATCAACCTCCAAAATGGACCATTCCTCATGTTGAAACATATTTTAAATTTTTTAATCTGAAGACTAAAGCCTTCCCTTTTGGGTTTCGGCTTTTCATAAAGCATAAGCTTCATTATCTTTCCCAAAATCCCGGTATCGATTTCTAAAATACTTTATCCTTTAAATAATAAAAGGCAAAAAACCAAAAATGTTATAAGAGTCTTGATGCATTTTCTATAAAGTTATTTTTTTTAATCATGATAAGCTTAAAACCTAAAGGAGTTAAGATTAACTTTAAAAAAATTTCGGGATTTGGGGTTTGTTGAGAACATATGTTTCAATACATATTGAATCACGAAATCGTGATCCCCATTTCTCGAGAAAATGAGAGTTAGTTCAAATTCCGATTAATTAATTCACTAACACAAAAAGTTAAGGCTTAAGTTAATCATATCACGATTTCAGGATTCGGGGTTCAGCGATAACATATCTCTTGGAAACACATTCCCCGAAATCCTGACCCATAATTTGTGTTAAATTGAATTAATCATGTTTTCAGGATGCAGCGATAACATGCCTCTTGTCAACTCGATCCCCGAAATCCTGACTCAAAATCTATGTTAATCTAAATTAATTATGTTTGGAGGTTAATCCTTAAACCTGATTAATTAATTCACTAATAATGAAATTTAAGGCTTACGTTAATCATTTCACAATTTTGGAAATCGAGATTCATCGATGACATACTTCCTGTCAACACGATCCCTGAAATCTCGAAACGCTTAATACAGATCAATTATTTTGCTAAGACGAATTTAAGTCCTAATTAATCTTGTCGTGATTTCACAATTTTGGAAGTCGGGATTCAGTGTTAACATACCTCTTTTCAACTTGATCCCCGAAATCCTGAAACACAAAATCTTGACTCTTAATTCATGATTAGTATAAATTAACTCCGTTTTGAAAACATGATTAATGACAATCAATTTTTTTAAGTTTTGTTCACGTTTCAGTTTTCGATTGAATGAAATGTTCCAATTTTTTGAATTCAAAAGCACCAAAATGTGGCCACTTAAATAAATAATAACCGGTGATATGTGACACTATGCGTATCTTAGTAAATATCTACTGCATTAAATGTCTTGAATTCTTGTCAGCCGCGTCAGTCCCTTCATCATTAAATGAATTAAAAGAGAATTTGAAGGTCTGTGTTTCACAGCATTTTCTGTTTCATACTATCAAGTGCAAGACACATTCAACCGAGCTCATACACTCCTTTTCTGTGATAGGTTTTCCATTTAACTTAAAGTCATGGCACCAAAAAAGGCACCGAAGAAGAGTGAAGATACACAGGAAGGAGATATCATATCCAACACTACGCCACAGGCTATCGACTCAATTAAATATTGGACACAAATCTATGAACTCCTGGAATATGAATTCAAGAATTTTGATACTGATTCTGAGAATCACTTTTGGGATATAGCAGAATCATAGCTTCATAAGATCGCGACGCACCCTCGGCTTATGGCGTACAATGATATGATCAGCTGGGCCCTGGAAAAGGTTGATATTCCAACGAGGAGTATCTTCAATGATCAAGGGGTCGTTGTCGGCTCGTTCAGACCAGAACATATACAAGTAATGTATAACCTCTCACCAAATCCTAAGTACACTTTTAATGCAGAGTTTTTAGCTGAATTTCAAAGGAAAGAGTGTACTGAGGTAGACCGAACTTATCCTTATTTAATTAGAGATTGGTGAAGATGTCCATCAAAGTTTAGGGTCGATACCCATGGGGTTTATGCCATGACATCTTTGAACGAATACATGGTCTGTGTATCCATAATGTTGTGTAGACTTTTCGGGAAAAAGGATCCCTACCATTTTCCTCCAAATGGATACCCTTTTTAGAAGAAGCTTTAGAAGGATATGCTTTCAACTGGAATAATATTTTGTCTGATAACTTAGCACATGAAGTTTCAAATTACAGAGTGGCAAAATCTAAAGGTCAAACAGTGGCCTTTTATATGTCAGCGTACATTATGGATGTGATTTTATTTGTGACTCCATTTCCCCTGATGAATTGGAGTTGGAACATAAGTTGCCCCGAGCTCATTCATGAATATCATTATGCACTTTTGGAAGAAAATGCTAAGGATGCATTTTATAAAAATTTTCATTTCGTAATAATTCCAATGCATAAAATGTTTTATGGCTGTGAACCCCCTTGCATTTCTGAGTCAGTCTCAGGAAATCTCAAAGCGATAGCCGACTGGTTTGTTGATGAAAGATTCTCTTATGTTAGGGTTTATGGATGCTCAATCCCCCCTCACGCACTTCCGAAATTTCTCCCAAACAGACTGGTATTGAGGGAGGTAGAACATCAAATAGTGAATGGTGGTATTGGAATAGAGACGAAAGAAGCTCAAAAGAAATCTTGGCCAATCTGCCCTATGTATGTCAAGAAATTTTCATTACTAAACCTCGACCATTCTAAAGTAGAAGCTGAAGCATTAGAAGAAATAAAACTGGTAGATATTGAGCACATAAAGCATGACCCTTATCAATTAGTAAGAAAACATTTGATGCACTATAATTTGAAATATTATGAGCACGAAACATCTGTTTATGATGATATATTCAAGGAGGTTAAAACCTATGAAGAAGTATTAAACAGGGTACGGACCATGTCCCTTGACTCACAGGTTGGTTTCATGTCATTCCAAAGTCACAGGCGAAGTGGTTTACCAAAGAGTTTGCAGGGTGAACCCATGACCCCACCTCCAGAGCAGAAAGGGCCTCCCCTAGGCTTTGAAACAAATGTACAGGATAAAGAAAATACAAAAGGAAAAATGAAGGAGGGTTAAATGCCTTCGCAAGAAATAGAAGTCCCCTAGACAGAAAAATCAGAGGCAGGGAAAGGAAAGGAGTTGGAAACACCTTTAGAAATACCTGAGAGTTTTCCAAAAATGGTAGGTGGAACAGCATCGACAGAACTTGGAAGTCCCATTACTTCCTTGACTCCATTGCAGTCTACTTATGGGAACCCCCACAAGGGAGCTCTATACGTAAGTGATCTTGAACCTATTTCTAGAGATGAGATTCCTCCTTCCATTTTTTTTTCAGTAAGAAGAGAAAGGCTATCCTAAAACATGAAATAATCCTAGAGGAGATATGATGATTAAAAAGCACAAAATCATTATAGATGGACAAAAACTTAAAGAAGGAGAATTCACTACAAATATAGTAGGCACAATGGGAGCCTTAGCATCGACAAATTTATACTCTATGGGTAGTTTGACAATTATGTTGGAACAAAAAGACCAAATGATAGCTTAGCTACAGGGTCAATTGAAAGAGACCGAAAGGAATATTAGTTGGGGAATAAAAAAGGGTCTAGAACAAGCTAGATTAAATGATATTCAAGAGATTCAGACACCAAAAGAAAGCTTAGAGGAAGCGAATCAGAAAATACAGGTAACTCAGGCAATGGGCATAAAGAAAGAAGAAACAAATAAACAATTACAATATAGGATTAGTTCCATTTCAAATCAAGTGGTAGAGCTTGAAATTTTCCAGGCCCAGGTATTGGGAATACATTTGAAGATAGAAGAGGAACAACAGGGAATGTTTTTAAATCTGGAATTTATTCAGAATTACTTTCAGGAAACTAGTAAAGTTTTGGAGAACATTCTCCTGAAAGAAAGAGAAGTAAAAATAGCCAGGATGACTTTCCAAAAAGAAGTGGCCCTTTCAAAAAAGGAGGAGGTCGAAAAGATTAAAAAACTATTTGTTTCAATGCAGGTTAAAGGAGATGTAATACTCAAGGTGTGGGAGGCAGACCTGGCAGAAAACAAAAGAATAACCAGAGAGGTCAATGATGATTGTCAAGGAATTTTTGATCTTTTAGAAAAAGCTTCTTTGAACATTGGAAAAAACAATTGTTCGGGGTTATTAGGAGAAATTAACATTGTTAAGCACCAGCTAAGATTTAAGGAAGATCTGGAGGAAACGTAGGTGGAGATCCCAAAAATAAAGGTAATCAATGTCACTAAAATTGACAAATGGATAGTGATGTCGAACTTAAAGTTGCAAACTATTATGTTCACAAGGAAGATAATTGAAGATCGTCTGCCTGAATTACAGAAAAAGTTCTTCATATTTGAGGCAAAAGATATACCAGAAGCACGTAGAGTTTTGGTAAAGTTTTTGGGAAAATGTATTCACTGTCTTAAGACAGAAGAAGGAAGTTTGTCAATGCAGACATGAAATACTATTTTGTATATTTCCATTATTGAAATAACAAAGCAGTAAAAATAGAAATGTAAATGGTTCAACTTTGCACATTCAAGTAACCGTTAGTCATAGGAAGTTGGTTAATCACCAATGGGAAAAAAGTCTGGTGATCATGTATAAATAGAATTTCACAAGACTAAGAAGAGGATTTTTTGGTTTTGAGGAGAGCCACTTGTATAAAAAAAGTTTTCAATCCATTTTGATATAAATAATGCAGACGAGATTCTGAATTCTGTCAACTTGAAGCTATGTTGTTCTTTAACCCTGTTTACAATATATTTCTATGTTTCTCTTTCAATGTCTTTCTAATGGATGATCGACTATAAGTTTATTTCATATATCTTTTGTAGTTTGAATTGATTTGGTTATCAAATTATTTACAACTTTTCCTCTAAAATTGCTATCAGTAATTTTAAGACCTGTAGATCATTTGAACGATAATATTTAATACTTCATTAGAATTCTCGTTTTCCTCTTTACTTCTTGTAACAATATGAGATTCTTTTGTGATTAAAGCCTCATATTTTTTCAACAGTATTTCTTTGTTTTTTTTTACTATTCTCAAAATTGCTTCAAGTCCAGGAAATGGCCTCATCTGTTATTATGTTATTATTTTGAATTTCAAAACTCTTTTTCCTATTCTCATCCCTTAAAAACTGAAGAATTTTTTTATCAAATTCTTTCATAATTAAATAAAATTTTACTCTCCATGACTGTCCCAAATAACAAACACCCCAACATAGAACCTGGCCTCCAAGATCAAACTAGTATTTCTTTAAACCTTTTTAGTACTATTCTGCAAACAACAACTAACCGGGCTGAATTAGAATGTTCATGGGTTGCTATTGAGAGAGATGTCAGCATCCAAGAACAACGAGAAGCTAGACAGAGGCAGTTGAGAAACTGACTCTAATTTACCCTTCTTTTTTATTCTTACCCTTTAATTACCTTTACCTTTACGGATTCCTTGACGGTATACTTTACATCCTTAAAGTATAAACTCATGAACAACACCTCATGTTAACCACAATGAGAAATCACTGTCCAGCAAGGCGGGCCAGTCTTCTTGAGTAACCCTCAAGAAGAGAGACTACCCTAGATCACTACCCATGTTAACCACAATGGGAAGTTGATGTCTATGATACATTAGCAATCTGACTACTTCCTATGTTAACCACAATAGGAATTGATTGTCCGTTAGAAGTCTCAATCCACTTTCCGAACAGGAAAGCATCTGTCCAAGATGGACTATTTTTCAATTTTAAAGATGAATGTCTTCAATAATGTTTTCAGTTCTCCCTCCTAACTTGGAGAGTCATTTCTTCCTTATTTAATAAGAAGGAAGTTGTTTCCACGAGCTCCAGCTTGAGTATGCAAACTCTTTCATCTTGGATAGAAGATTTATCAGAATGTCTGCTTATCTGCTCATCTGTGGATATAGGTATTGGAGAATCATTTTCTCCTTTCTAGACTTCATCATGGATAATGTAATGTTTGATTTCAAATGTACTTTAGTTTGGAACACTGTGAAGGCTTCATGTAGATCTGAACAATAGAGTATATCATAGTTGGAAAGCTGGAACATATCTATGTGGCACTTCTTTTGTCATCTTGAGATCTAATTTACTGAGTAGTCATCTTTATAGGAAATCTTCACCACACTTCTGCTGTGCATTGGAGGTTCCCCACCAAGTTATCTTCTTCTTATCTGCATATAGGAGTCTCTTTCTGGTATGCCTCAAAGTCTTGAGATTTCTCTTCATACACTCTTTATTCAATTTCTCTGGAGAACATTATTTTCATTCATCTGATGTAGAATTCTGACTCATGGATGTTGCGGATGATACAATGACTTATGTAGAGATAATTCTAGTTTACTGGAACAAGTAATCATCATAGTATTCTCCCTCCATCTGTGATCAAAATTTGGACCAGGGGTCAAAATTTTGCTAAAATTTCAAAGTGCTCGGAATGCGACGAAAATGGTGCCATTGTGTTCGTCTCGTCTTCCTGATTCCAGCGGTATATTTATTTTCTCAAACGGAGTCCATATGGAGAAGATATCATGATCTGTTCGTCAAGCCAAACAGGCAAAAATTTTGATGTTGACTGTACCTGTCCGTACTGTCCGTATGATGACATGTCAGGTGGATGACATGGCACACATTCATTGGTTGTCAAATGGGGAGATGACACATGTCATTGGTGGCCAATGATGTGAGGACACGTGGCCCAATCCATTGGCGCCATGTGTCACTCATTGACTGGTTAATTGGTTTGGCTATTTGGTTATATAAAAATTTGTTGAGGTCCGTGGGGTTCGACCCCCGAACCTCCCCCTTTATGTAAAGACTTCATGACTCTCCGCTAACCAACGTGCCACCATTTGTTCCTTGATTATTATGTCGACACATATATATTTAAAGTCAATTGTTGGTTGGATGGAAAGGGGGGTCGGGCCGGGGCTTAGCCCCGACCCGCGGTCCTTTGTACCACACATATGACCATAGCACGCATATGTTAACACCCGACCGTTGGCGCGGGGATTTGAAACCAAGACCCGTGGCTCCACATATAACCATGTATTAAAATGTTTGCATGGGGTTTTGAAACCGACCCGTGGTTCCATTGTATTAAACATATGCACGCGGGGTTTGGAACTATAACCAACGGTTAAATGCGTGGGGGTTATAACCCATGGTTTTGTTATATGACCGGTGGATTAAAACACATGGGAGTTTGTGTATTGAATGGAGCTCTAGCCCCCGGTTCCAATGTGTGCCCACGTGACCACATTTGCACATGTGTTTTTCAAAGGTTCAACAGCCACGTGCCTAGCCACTTGTCACATGCGTGTTAAACGGTGGCAAAGTAGCCTTTTTATGTGCGGGACGTGGCCACATGGCCACCATGCGTCCAACACCTCTGGAATTTGGGGGCTTAGTTCGCTAACGGTGCGACATTTTGGAACCAATTTTGGAATGCGCATGGGTGCTGAGTTTAGGCACGGAAAATGCCCAGAAGCCAGGTTCACTCACACACAGGTGCAAAATGGTGAACCAGAGACAACAAGCTTGAAGGAGAAAAATGGCAGGAGGCCTAACTTCTTCATTTTTTGGCCAAATGAGGTGCCGAATCAGCCTAGCTAGGGGTTTTTGGATGTTTTGAGTCCATTGGCACTATTTTCACAGGCATTTGAAGACTTCTTTTGCTGGTTTTTCACCATTGAATTTTGAGGAAGCTCTAAGGAGCTTGAAGCCCTCATTGTTTGAGGCCATGCTCAGATGAKCCCTAGTCTATTTTCTGTGACTGAATAGTCATTTTTGACTAATTATTATGCTCTGAACACATTGGGATAGGTTTCAGATCCATTGGAGGACTTTTACAGGTATTTTTTCCACAGAGAAGCTCAGGGAAGCTTAGAGGCCACATGTAGAAGAGGTCATGATTGGATGAGACAAGATCCATTTTCAGAGTTCTAATAGTCATTTTTGGGGTTTTTATGTATT
>JZKD02S1821962.1:166079-193773 GCA_000966675.3 Picea glauca
AGCTCATTCTTTAGACTCATAACTTGTCCAATGTTTCTGACTGAGAAGAGATTTGTTAGGGAATTGTACATCTTCTTCGATGAGTCAAGATGGGAGATGTAGGGTATCAAGTGGTATTTTATAGAATCCACTATGATAATCATGGCATTTATGTCAACATCTTTGAACTTCTCCATAACTGTAACATTCTGTAGTTCCTTCTCTTCTCCTTCTTCAAACTTTGGCTTCACGATCTTTCCTTTCACGATATCCAACACTTTATTTTTGGCAAGGATGAGGTCAATCCTTGTCTTCCACACTCTGAAGTTAGAGGCTCCCTATAACTTGTTCTCAGATTTCATAGAGTTGGTCATGGCTTGCTTGACTTGGTCAAACCCTAGATTTGACTAGAAATTCAAACTTCATGTCTTTGCTTTCAGAGAGTACCAGGAGATGCGCTAGGTTAGGGAACATTGATCTAGCCAGATATTACGTCAATTCATTCACTTAAGGTGCCTCAACAAGCGGTTTAGGGTTTCTGCAATTGCACCTACTAGTAACCCTAGCTGCAGTGTCTTGGAAGCTGCTTCTGCTAGTAACCCTAGCGACAGTTCCCCAACGAGATCAATATCTAGCGGCTATGCTTCATTCTAGTGTTTTAGGATGACTGAAGGGGGTGTGGGCCCATAACCTTTTAGAATATAGAAGATGGTGTGCTCGTTTTACCATTGACGATACCCTTGTCACCCAACCATAGGCTAAAGCCACCCTTTGAGCACCTTAACCTTGACTGAGAATTACTTTGAAAGTAAACCCTAGGATAGATATCCAAAAAAAGGGTAGCACACCTTTCCCCAAGGATAGCGCATCACAAAGAGCTGATCAGATAGTCCAAAACCTAGCCAAGAGATAGTCAAGCCAATATTGAAAACTTGCTGCTGCTGCAATTGCACCTGCAACTCTCCTCCACACGTGCACACCAAATTGGGAACTGCAGTGTGCACCAAAATGGGAACTGTAATTCTGAGATGTTGTCAAATGAGAACTAGCGCCCTGTATTTATACTAGTTCTGCCAGATTTGTTGGGCCCAACTTCTCCTTCTCGATATGTGTCTGTTCAATATATTATTATTATTTCTGGCCGACTTCTTCTCTTGGAGGCTAATAACCTAATATAAATTATCTTCTTGAGCCGAAAAGACTTCTAGAGTTATTAGCCAACTTATTAGGGTTTTCTCTTTCTTTCCAGAGTCTTCTATTCTCGTCAGGTTCACATGTGGAGGTAAATACCTCCTACAGCTACCATAATATTAACATTGTGTGCCTTCCATGCTCTTCATACTCTATGTTTCTTCTTCTTTAATATTTGATTTATTCCTACTACCTGACCAAGGGCCAACTAGGCCCCAACACTCACATGTGACTCGTCCCGAGTCACTGTAGGGTTGAACCTCTTGTATTACTTAAACTACATACTGCGTAGAGTAGTCTGTGCTTTCTGCTTTGTCCCTCCCTAATGTGTGAAAACCATATTTTCTGTGTCTGGTACCCCATTTCAACTGTACCTGGTACCTATACCCTTCTTCCTTTTCTTTTACTAAGAGTTGTGGGGAAACTGGTTGTCATAATACAACTTCAACCAGATCCCATTTACTATACCATCCTTCCATTCTCCATTAATAGTCTTCAACATCGCAACTCCACCTTCTGTAACATAGACAAACTTGAATGGACCGAGCCAATGTGTCTTGAACTTTCTTGGATGCCTCATGAACTTGTTGTCGTATAAAAGTACCAAATCTCCTTTTTTGAATGCTTTTGTCTTGATATGTTTGTCATGGTAAGACTTTTCACATTCTTTTTGTACCTGCCGATGAAATCCTGCAATGAACTTGTCTTCCTCTAGTTCCATCAACTACACGAGCCTATCTTGAACAACGTCGGTGTCATCCATACCTGTAAATGTTGCAATTCTTAAACTAGGAACCAAGTATTCCATTGGTATCACTGCTTCCAAGACATATACTAACTTAAAGGGAGTTTGCGTGGTTAACTTTTTGCAAGTAGTTCTATAAGCCCATAACACTACTGGAATCCTCAAATCCAAATCATCTATGTTAAAACTGCAAATATTAGTCAGTGATGTCTCCAAGATCTTATTGAAGGCTTTGATTGTACCATTCGCCTGTGGGTCGTATGGAGTGCTCTTTTGATGGTGATTTTTGAAATCCTGAGTTAGGGCTTCAATAGTTTTGTTGATAAAGTGTGTGCCTTGATCACTCATAAGGATATTTGGGCATTCAAATCTGGTTATGATATACTCAAAGATGAACCACGCAGTTGTACCTGCACTACAATCTTTAACTGGTCTTGCTTCTACCCATCCGGTCAAGTACTCTGTAGTAGTGATAATGTACCAAGCTCCTGTGTGATTCCCTGGTGGGTTGATAGGTCCCACAAAGTCAATAACCCATTTCTTAAATTCCTGTAAAGTTATATTAGGTGTTAAAGGCATCTCATCCCTTCTTGACGACTTCCCTATTCTCTGACATACATTGCAGGATCTTTAGTATTCCTTAACATCCTTGTGTAAAGTGGGCCACCAGAGGCCATCTCTAAGAACCTTCTGCATTGTTTCTTTCCCCGCATAATGTCCTCTTGCGATGCCTTCATGTGCTTTTGTAAATATCAATGGTATTTCAGACTCTATAGCACATCTTTTCAAGATCTCATCTGGTCCCATATTATATAATTGTCCAGCTATTGGTTTAAAATATGTAGCGCAGACTACCAACTGTTTCTTTTGAATAATTGTGTACTCCTGAGGGGCCATTCATTTGGACAGGAACTTGACTATTTCAGTGAAGTGATCATCGAATTTTCTGATAGATAACAACTGTGCATCTGGTAGTGTATCATCCAACCTGGTGGGTTCCTCTCCATGTTATAACCTGGATAAGTGATCGGGTCCTCTATTCATTCTTCCTGGCTTGACCATGATCTCAAATTCATACTCCTGGAATAATAGTATCTATCTGCATATTCTTCCCCCCAACATTGGCTTGTCGACTAAGTACTTAAATGTAGAATGATCAGTGAACATATTACAATTTCCTCCCAACAAGTAGTGTCTAAAATTCTGCAACACATATACCATATCTAATCCTTCTCTTTTAGTGGTAGTATAATTCCTTTCAGATGTAGAAAGATTCCTACTAGAAAAGGATATAGAGTGGTCAATGTCTCATGCTCCTGGTTGTTCTAAGACTTCTCCTAATGCAATGGATGAAGCATTGACATGAACATTGAACTCCTTACTCCAATCTGGAAAAACCAAGATAGACACACTGACCATTTTCTGCTTTAGTGTGTCGAAGCTCTGCTAGAATTCTTTTGTCCATTGAAACTTACTATCCTTCTTTAATATCTTCTCCATAGGTTTTTTTATCTATGCATAACCTTTAATAAACTTTCTATAATATCTAGTGTGCCCCAATGCAGTGCACAACTTCCTAACTGAAGTAGGAGGAGGTAGATCAACAATGATATCAATCTTGGAGGGATCTACCAACAACCCCTGTTTTCACACAATGTGTCCTAACATCACTCCAAAAGGTGAAAAGAAAATACACTTCTTCAAGTTCAGGGAAATATGATATTCCCTGCACTTATCTAACATTAATCTCATACATTCAATATGATCTTTCAGTAAACTAAAAATGGTCTAGTCATCGAAGTATGTCTCCAAAAACTTATGTAAAACTCCTTAAATGCTTCTACCACCACCCTTGAAAAGATGGATGGTGCGTTCTTCAACCCAAAAGGCACGAAAATGTACTAAAAATAACCCCATTATGTTGAAAATGTAGTCTTATGTCTATATTCCTTAGAAATTTTGATCTGGTCATAGCCTGAAAATCAATCTGTGAATGAGTAAACTTCTTGTCCTCCTACATTATCTAGGACCTCATCAGTAAAAGGTGTAGGGAATGGGTCATGTAAGTATGCGCCATTCAATTTCCTTAGATCCACACAGATTATGATTTCTCCTGAATTCTTATCTTGGACTACCATAGGGTTGATCCATTCAGATTCTTCAATTGGTTCTATGATTCTTGCTTCCAACATTTTATCTAATTCAATCTTAGCTTTCTGCTTATACTTGGGATTCAATTTGTAAGTCCGCTGCTTGATAGGTCTTGCATCTGCTCTCAAGGTCTTGCATCTTCTCTCAAAGGGATGTTCATTTCTCCCATGGGCCCTTTAATTCCCTTCATGTCTATGAACTTGGTTGGAAACAAGTCTTGATACTCATGCAATAGTTTTTGTTATCTTGCTAATAGTAGCATCATCCCAATAGTCTCCAACATTTTGCTAACTTAGGTGCTTTTTCTATTCCAATGTTAACTTTCTTAATTTTAATAGGCTACCCTACAAAAGGTAATTCAATCCCCGGCCCTTATATATCTCTTTGTCCTTCAGTTTTTGAAATGTTCACATTCCTAGGATCAACATCTTCATCAACATTAATATTATAACAATCATGTAACTACTGAAAAGGCGCAGTCCATTCATATTCTTCTTGTTCAAAAGGGGGGTTAGATACTTCCTCAAAGACCTTATGTCTTGCAATTTGTAAATCCTAATCCACTGTGGGGCACTAAATTTCAAATAGAAACATAGCTATAAAGTTTTGGGTCATACCATACCAATCTGTAGTGGCTAAGCGCAGTTCTTCTTGAATATACTAGTGGATAGGCGGAGTATCTAAGGTGTTAATGAACTTATGTACCCACTGTTCTTTGGGAATGCTAATCTAGTTTTTCTTGCAACTTCACACATGGTCCTTAGGGAATCCATGACCTGTGTATCAAACTTTGCAACCTTCAGATTGTTCTGAAAAGCGCACTGTCAATAAGGTGTGACATTGTACCCACTTCATGATGTTCTTCTTATGTGTTCCCCACCATCTAGCTAGTGTTGCTTTCAAGGATTCATCTAGTTCCAACATCCTCTATTGTACTGGTACAATTCTCTCAAATTAAGATAGAAATGTCTCTAAATGATTCAAGCCATCAAATGTAGGAATATTACTTACTTCTATGCCAATCCAACGAACTTCCTTGGTCAATATGGCACACCTCTGTGTAGAGACTTCATATATTATGTTCTGCCAATTTTCTAATGCTTCTTCTGAATTTGACGAGCATGCACTCTCCCTTCACCAACTTAGATTTCCATCTATTTTAGGATTAATATAATCTTGTTGTGCTACTGCCATTTTATATATTTTCTCTAGCTTGTAGGCACGTTCTTATTCCCTTATAGGATCTATGTATCTGTTACCTTCAACAGGATCAAGGGGTCCAATGACCCTAAGGCCATCACCTTCAAATGTCATTATTATCTTTTTTAGGTCAACAATAGTTAAATTGTTGAAATCCCAATCAATACCCAATAACACAGGATAGGGACAACTATCATCAAAAATCTCAATCACTTCGAAGTCTGCAAATGTTCTTACCCCATCGATGTCCATAGGGACATGCTCTACTTTTCCAAAGGGGCTCACTGCCTGCTGATTAGCCATTCAGAGCCTAATAGGAGAGTAAATCAATTTAGGTTTTCCCATCAATGTCCAATTTTTCTTCATCATAACATTTACTTATGATCCCAAGTCGAGGACCACATAGTCCACATCATAGTCTCCAATATGAGAACTAAGGTGCAGTTCCTTGCTTGTCCTCCTTTTCCTAGATACTTGATTCACAACTCTACTCAGCAGAGGATCTATTCTTCCAATTTCATATTGTCTTATCAGGTGTTGTAGTTCCTGCACATATTTTTCATATTTAATCAAATTGATACAAGTATACAAGAAGTCCATAAGCTTGCTTACCTCTTTTCCTTTCCTAAGTGGGAAAGAATGATCAAATGTTGAAGGAATTTCACATTCCTTTACTTCTGGTTATGCCCTAGATGAGGAAGCATGTTCTCTTGCAAATTATCTCCTTGCTTCTTCAAAAGTATTTTTTTCTCTCCTCAGATAAAAAAATTGTGCCTTATTTGCAACTCTTTTGATCCATGATCCATCTGTAGTCTTTACTGGAGTCACACTATATTCTCCTATAATAGCACCTCCTCTAGTAATAACAATGAATCTAGGTTCTTCACTGTGAGGTTCAATCAAAATTAGTTGGAATTGTTGGTTTCCTCCTCGTCTTTCCTGAAGCTTAGCTAGCAACACTGGACAATATTCGATGACATGATCAAATGAATTACAATAGTTACAAGTAGTAAAAGGGTCCTGACAATCCCTTTCCAAATGACCTGGTTGGGCACAGTTATAGCAAATAATCTAACCTCCACCTCGACCCATACCTCCTCCTCATCCTCTTCCTCTGATCCCACCATGAGGGTTGAAGTTTCCTCTTCCTGGGGAATTGAACTACACAACATTCCCTTCTTGTTGTAATTCTCCTTGAATTATATATGTATCCCTGGATCTTTCATGCATGAGGTCATAAGCCCTACAATCCTTCTCATCATGCCCCACAGATTTGCAGAATGTACAATAAAGGTTGGTGGGTGTTTGGACATATTTATGCATATAATAGCATTCGCCAATGTGATGCCTGGTTCTACATACCTCGCACCATGGTATAGTAGCCTACTTCAAAGGGTTAGGGGCTCTAGAGGCCAAGTATTCATTAAATAAGGGACAATGCTCTTTGTCATGGCCCTCTGATTTACATCTAATACACTAGATGTCTTCCCTTTTCTCCTTTCCTTTAACTTTCCTCATGTCTTCAACTTGTAAAGATAAACTAGTTAATTGATTCAAAATCTGACTCATACCTGGGCTAGATTCTCCTATAGGGGTTGCTTATAGTTTCATAGAAATCTCTAGTGTTTAGCCTACGAAGAAACTTTCTGTTGCATCAGAGGAACTCTAATATGTGACAGGAGGGCAGTGATGAACCATTCCTTATGTTGTTCATCTGGGATCTGAAAACTTAAATGGCATGTCAAGGTATTAAACCTTTGATCAAATTCCCAAACATGTTCAATCACCTTCTGCTTTATTTACTTCAACTCCGTAATGCACTGTGACTTCAACTTAGAATTCTTGAACTCTGCACTCAACGCAGTCTTAATGCCATTCAATGGATTAGGTTGTACATATCATGAAACAAACTTCATATACCAGCTCAATGTGTGATCCCTCAAGGTAGTACTAAATTGATCTCTCTTCATAGCTTCATCGACGACTTGCTTAATGCTCCACACAACCTCGCATAAGAACCAATGTTGATCAAGATCCTTAGATCCATCTCCTCTAAAAATGGGTAACCTCGTTTCATCTACCATTCACTTTCCTTGGTTTCTTTACTGAGTATGTACTAAAATTCTTGTAACAGTACTCTGAATGCTTTGATTACTCTAGTTACTCTGGTTACTTAATGCTTCTAAAACAACAAGAGGAGTAACAATACTTACTTCGATAGTAGGCATAATCCCTGAAGTTTCTGGTTCTTCTCAACGAAGTTCATCGACCTCTGCTTCCTTTTCCCTTGTGAACTCTGAATATTCTTCATCTGATTTCCCTTCTTCTTCTCCATTTTAGAAATGTTTGTGTTGTGCCAATGGTCTATAACCTTACTTAAACAAGTTTGCAAGAGGATCCTTTCTGAATGATCTGCCACTGCGCATGTGTCCATCCTCTGCGTCACTATCGTTGTCTGAATTCTTGAACATTAGCTTTAAAATCCAACTGATTATTGTATCTTAAAGATATTCTTCTCATGCAATAACATCTTAATATTTAGCTTCAAAAAGTGTTAAAACTTTCCTCTAGGTCCCTTAAAGAAATACCTATTTTCTTAACTATATGACTCTACTCTGTCGATAGTGAACTCAATAATGTACCCTACAATAGTGCTATAAAAGCATAGATCCACTACTCTAGACAAAACATTAATGACTCTCTTGACTTTCTTAATCAACATCGTTGTCCAAACCACAGGTGGTCTAGATCTGATCTCAAACTGAGCGTTTGCTAGTCTGGCTAGCCTCTCATACAACTCCTTGTGAACTCCTTCAAAGAAAATCTTGTGTACGTAAGTAAACATGTACCTTCCAAACCAGTCTTCTGTTCTAATGCTAGGGTTATTTTTCTGAGCTTCGACGAAATCCATTTATTGTTCTTCTATCCACTTCTGAATCTTTGTCTTCAATGGAAATCACCTTGACATTCCCTCAAGAAGATCCTAGTCTGGACAATGGAACCATTTATTTTCACAGGGGAAAACCTAGGGTTCAACACTTAACAACGCACCAACAAAACCCCAACTATCGGCCCTTTCAAAAACACCTACGAAGAAGATGAAGTCTCACTTGAAGTAGCAATAAGGGGGGTTGCAGGACATAGGTGTCTACAACTAGAGGAAATGCAAAATGATTTCAGAACAACATCACAATATAACCTAAAGATTCTTTAACAGTCTTATACTTAGCTTCACAAAGTTAGTTTAGGTCTCCTATCTTTAATGGTGAAAACAACCATGCAATAACAATATAATAGATAGAAGATAACACAACATCAACCACAAAGAACAACAAGATTTATGTGGTTCACCCTCTCCCTAGGGATACATCCACATAACGATGTTTCTTGATATAATAGATGAAAACATATAGTTCTATCTATGCACTTAGCTGCAAATCCTTCTCTCTCTTCCTCTTTGTTTCCCCTCCCTGCGCACCCAACTACAGTGTTGATCTTTGCACCCAACTGAAGATACATAATACAAGAATTCTCTACCACAAAATACTTCTCTCTCTCAATAGTTGTATCACCAACCCCTATCAACTCTTCTAGATCTCTTTTTATACATTTCATGACTCTTAGGAAACCCTAGACCGAAGCCCAGGTGCCAAAACCCTCGATGCTAAAACCCTAGGTTCCAAAAACCTAGGTCCACATAACCCACACTTTAAGGACTTCACCAACCTGTCCTTCCTTGTTCTCCATGAGGTGATCCAAAGAACCTATTAGTATATTCTTCCTCTTGCTGACATGTCCATGATTCATCTTCCTTGATTCTCTATATTCCTTGATCTTCTCCTTTAACGACGTGCTTTCCCTTGACCTCAATTCTTCTTTTCTACTTATTTAACCACTTCGACCCCTCCTTGGTTTGTGTGCCTTCTGCGCTCTTCATACTTTGTCTTTATTATTCTTTAATATTTTCTTTCTTCCTAATACCTGACCAAGGGCCAACAAGATCCATGATCCTTGACCTTCCATATACTGGAAACATTCCAACTCGGACCTTTGGTTCCATTTGAAGTATATAAATGGGCCATATCCAAACTATGGAAAGGGAGAGAATTCAAATTTTAAGAGCAAAGATACTCTAGAGAAATTTTCACTTCACATTGAGTCTACATCCCTTTGTCCTTTAAAGTTTGGACACATTTTTCATCCCGCAAGCTCTTCCCTCTTTGATGGAAAACCTCATTGTCTCTCTTATATGAGATTTCCTTTGGTGGAGGAAGGAAGTGGTGGAAGCCCAGCTGGAAGGGACTTAGTCTCTCGGTTCCAAGACGTGTCGACACAGAATTTTGTCACTTGTATACTTTTGTTGATCATATTTTAATATAAATATTGTTTTCTCATCCAATTGATGTCTTGCAAATATTTGAATTATTATTCCATGGGAGTATTTGTTACAATGTTAATGGATTATGCTATTGTATGTGACAACTTTATATATTATCACCATATGCTTGCGTATCTTGGTTGTTGAGGACAATTTGCAGGTATAGAGCTTTGATTTGCATGCTCAATGGTAGTCTTAATCGAACATCTAGACGAGGTAGGCTCTTTATCTTATCTTTATTGGCATTTATATTTACATAGCATACTTGGGATTAGATTTGATTTATGTAGTCATTCGGTCTATTATGGTTTACCCCATGCCATAGAGTGATTTTCCTCGTAATGGTGTGAATGCATGCTAGGGATTGTCGCAACTACAAGCCAACTGTGGAATATGATCAGAAAATACTCCTTTTTGTTGGGGCCATGAAAGAGAGAACTCAAACAATGGTTGGTGAAAAATTGTGTAGGGTCCAGGGTTGTGCTCATTTAGGGAACCAAGATATCTGCCAATCCCTTGGGATTGATTATGATGATATGTTGAACTTAGGAAAACTCAGGGTGTGAGATTGCAAGTCATGGTATCAATGTCTATTTATATTGGCCTTGTTGTGAATCATCATGCTTGAATGATGGATATCATCATGTACGACGTGTTAAGTGATTCTATAACTTTTGTAGTCTCTTCAAGAGAGTGAAAACATGCATGGTAAACCTGTTGGACTCCAGAGATGCGGCTTTTTATTTTGCAGGAGTGACAAAATTTAGGATAGGTGAAAAGAGGAAAAAGGAGTAGGAATTCATCAATGAATTTCTTAGTTTAAACCAGATACTATGCAAGGCAAAACAATGTCCATCATGCAATATGGTTATTTCTGAAACAGAGGGATGTAATAAGATGACTTGCAATAACTATGTTCAATATTGTTTTTATAGAGCACTGGATGGATATGACCACTCCAATGGTGGAAGTTTTGCAGTGTTCAGTACTTCAGGTTCCCAAGTAAAAAATGCTATGAATATACGGTCATGTCTTGAATGTGTTTGTGTGAAAGATGCATTTAAGTTTCTATATGACAACGACATTTATAATATACCTTGCATATATTAAAATGATCATTAATTACTAATTAAATCTTTAATGTAATAATTATACTTTTAATTTAAAGTCACATCTTTTTAGACAAAAAGACGTGAATCTACTCATTTATGTGTATTTATACCCGTTGTTGTACAGTGAATAAGACATCAAATAATAAATAATAAATATTAAATATATATTTTCTATATATCTAGTTTCATGCTTCCAAGTGGTATCATAGTGAAACATTTTTCATCAAATTGAAGTCGCATGCCTAAGTATGGAAACAACTTCAAGAAGAACATCAGAAGAATCCCTTCGTCACCAAGACGAACCTCGAGGTTTCCAAGTTAATTCCTTCAACCTACTTACTACGCAACATTAATGGTAATACTAATGATGATAGTAACAACTGAAATCATAAATTTGATGAATATAAGAACAACAAATATGAATACAACTGCAACATGGATGATTATGAGAACCATGATTTCTTTCAGCACCTTGGTTTTGATCAGAAATATTATGAAACCCCCATTGGAAAAGATCTGGGTTACAATAAAATCAGTTTTAATATTGACGATGGTGGTTATGATGAAAGAAGTTCATGATTATATCATTCACATATTCAATATAAGTCAACCAGGACATACACTTTCGGCATCCATAATTCAACACATAGTGGAAATAGACTAGTTTTCCAAGAAGAAGGAGAATCCTCAAATGTTAACATGCCTCATGTGTAAGTGCCTTTGAATGATAATAATGATAATGGCAATGGAGTAGTTGTCCAAGAAGAAGGCAATTCCTCAAATGTTAATACCCCTCACGTGCATGTGCCTTTGAATTATAATAATAAGGACCAATGCTCCAACTGTGAGGCATGGCTCATTTTACCTCCCATGGAAAAAGGAAATCCAAATAGAAAAATGTTGGTTTTATATTTGGATGGAACGTTGGTGCATTCGAGTAGGATGCCCATGCCCGCTAGCTATAATTATTCAATGACCATTGAGCAACAACATGTGACACATTCATATTATGTGTTGAAGAGACCATTCATATTATGTGTTGAAGAGGCTAGGGGTGGATGAATTGTTGCAACATTTGGGCACCACGGGGTTGTACGAAATTGTATTGTTCATCACAACATCCAAAGAATATTCTGATATTGTGGTGGATGCATTGTTGGATTCATTTCCTACCAATGCTACAGTGTTACATGAAATGGGTATTATAACATGCCTCTCTTTTAGTCATGTTTGAAATGGGTTACTTGTTTATGGATCCTACAATCAAACTATTACATTATATGGTAAAGAAAATGCAGAGATTTTATTTGTCCTAAATGGACAAGAAAGTGTTGTTACCATTCTTGATGAATTTAAGCACAAAGAAGATTCTTCTCAAGGGCCTGTTGCACCCTATGTTTCAAACATATCTATTGCAACCATTTTTACCTCAGAACACTTCCGTTACCTCACAAAAAAACCCGATATGCCTTATGGAACCCTAGCTACGATGGTTGAGACATTCATGGAGGTTATATCCCTCGGCTCGTCCATCAACCTGAATGTTGAAGTCCTCGGGAAGGTGTTGGACATTCAGGTTGAAGTATCAAAGAAGGGAATTGAGGCTTGTACGTTTGTCAATCGAACATCTTGAGTAAGAAATATGATTTAGTGCTTCCTTATTTCCAGGGAAAATGGAGATGAGGTAAATGATGCACATGCTTTTTCACCTTTACCTCTTTTGGATGACAAGTTCATGAAGAGAGTGAAGAAACTAAGGTTGAAAAACTATCCATTGTGGACCACTCCAAGGTGCAGTATGCTCCTTTCAAGAAATAATTTTTCTGCAAAGTAAGAGAAATATCTCTAATGACATCAAAGGAAGTTGCACTTTACAGAAATCATCTTGATCTTATAGTAAACTTTGATGCACAAAACTAGTATGAATATTATGTGCACAAGGTGTGGCACACTGGAAGAGAAAGTTGCAAGGGTATTGTCATCACATTCACTTTCGAGGAGGAAGAAATATATGATCTTGACCTTGTAAAAGAATTGGAATTATCTAAACAAACTATACCCGAGGATATGAAAAATTTGTTTGAGTGGTTTAAGTCTAAAGTGAGTCAAGGTATTGGGCATGCTCATGGAACTAGCTATGGTGGCAGTGGCTTCAAGTTCAATGAAGAGGAATATGAGGCTAGGAAAGCTATAAATAAATATCAAGAAAGAGAGTATCAATGCTTAGGAAAATTGCTAAACTTAGAAGGCCATGTAAGTCTCACAGGCTTCCATGTAGGTAGAATCCTTGTCAGTGTTTGCGAGAAGATCATGAATGATTTCACCCCCCTTGAAAAAACACTAACTCCATTGGATGAGAAGCACACCCCTAGATATGAAAAATCCATTCCTAGACCCTTCCCTTGTGGAATACTTACACGTCAGCCGAGAAATGTAAAGGAACAGACATCCACGTCACGTGATTTAAATCACATTCACTCTAGAAGTAACAATCCCTATGCAACCTTCTTAATCCCCACTCAAACTAAATATTCCATGTCTGCCTCTAACATACCAGTTATTCTTCCTATGTGGAAGCTATCAAATCCACATATGTGCATTGACAAGTCTAGGAGAAGTACAAGGGGCATGGGAAACCAAGTGGTGGAAACAAAACCATTTCCAAACTCTAGAAGTAATAGTGTTAGTGAGGATTTGAATAGTGTTCATAGGACCTTTAGTGGAAAATTGAAACAACTTCATGATTTATATATAAATGATCAAAATATTTTGAATTTAGCTATAATTCCAGGTTAAGAAAGAGTGATGTTTCTAACTTTTTCAAGGTGATTTCCTCTAAATGAGATGGATCTCATTGACTATTTCAATCGAAAATTTGAAGGAGAAGTTGTGCAAAGAGTGGTGCCACGATGATCTATACTACGTGACTATTATGATGTTTTATCCTTGGAGATCATTCAAGAATTTGAAAGAAGAGAACAAGCGAAGAAAAAGATTCAAAAGAATCCTTGGTAATCTGTGACTGTTGGCAGCAGAATATATAGATTATACGTTGATTATGATAGCACAACAAATCCGTCATTTTACTCAAGAATTGAGATAAATGAGGAGTATGAGATTCTCAATGTTTTTGGGTTGGGCTCATTCACATTGGTGTGGTTGGTGACCAATACATCCAATGGAAAATAAGTTTATATCGATAAATTAGAGAAAATTTATAGCAAAGACATAATATTACCATCTCAATGTGTCTGAGCGAGCACCCGTTTCAGCTCCATGCTCATTCAACAACCCAGAGATTCGATAATGGATTTTTTCGGTCCACAAGTTGACTGTCCAAATTTCAAGCTTGTTGGAGATGGAAGCATAAGGTCACATGGGTCATTGGTCATGGCGTCGTAAAGAGAATGATGAGTTTAGATCCAAACATTCATCCTTGCTTATTCTTCGAGGACGAAGCTTTTCAAGGAGGGATGACTTGTAATATACCTTACTTCATGTCTTTTCAAACAAAAAGATGTAACTCTACTCATTTACTTGTATTTATACACGTTGTTGTACATTGAATAAGACATCGAATAATAAATATTAAATATTAAATATATATTCTATATTTATCTAAGGTACTAGTATTGAGCAGAAAGATAAAATCTCAAGGCATTGAGAGAGAGAGAGAGAGAGAGAGAGAGCGAGAGAGAGATAGACAGACAGATCTAGTTAGAAACATAGGTTGTGTATGATCCATTACTATTTCATTGACATCTTGATTGATGCAGTTGGGATCTGTTAGAAACATATGAGACTACTTCAGTCTTCTTAACTTTTCGGGAGTTATTAGTGGATCTAGTTGCATAATAGAATATGGAAAACAACGAATTTGTATTATGAATCATATTAGTGCCTACTATGACATTCCAATCCTCATGCATGGGGGAGATGTTGGTTCACAATTTTGACATCTTTTGCATTATCAATTGGCATTCTTTTTTACCATTGCATCTTGTCCTTGCACCCGTTTATTATGCTTATCATCCCATTTACCCATACTTACGTAATTAATGTGTTGAAAAATTAATGTTGTTAATCATTATAATTTCCTTTGTTTTTAATGATTTAGAAAGGATTTGGAGTAATCTTGTTGATGAAGGCTTTTGGCAATTCCGTTCCTGTACCAGACCTCCATGTTTAGTGTATATGTACACCTCCATGGCCAAGACGAATATATGGGTTTTGTTGGAAATACCTTCAATATGGTTTGGAGTTCACTAGTTCGCACCTAGGTCACACTTGTGGACCTCCAAGGCGTGGTCAAAGCTTGTGGTCAAAATTGTGCTAGAATTAGCAGCAACAACCTTCATATGTGATTTCTAGGCACAAAAATAAGCATCTCCAAATTTTGAAACATGGGTTTTTTCCAGAACATGCGCATTTAGTTGACATGGGAATGGGTTTTTTAAATAATAAAGGATATGGGAGATATGGAAATTTTTCCAAATTGGGTTTGCACATATTTACATTTGATCCATTACTATTTCATTGACATCTTGATTGATGCAGTTGGGATCTGCTAGAAACATATGAGACCACTTTAGTCTTCTTAACCTTTTGGGAGTTATCAGTGGATCTAGTTGCATAAGAGAAGATGGTAAACACAAATTTGTATTATGAATTGGATCAATGACTACTAGGACATTCCAATCCTCAGGCATGGGTGAGATGTTGGTTCACAATTTTGACATCTTTTGCATTATCAGTTGACCTTCTTTTTTACCATTCCACCTCATCCTTGCACCTATTTATTATGCATATTATCCCATTTACCCATACTTAGTTAATGTGTTTAACAAGCTTAATGTTATTAATCATTATAATTTCCTTTGTTTTTAATGATTTAGAAAATATTTAGACTAATCTTGTTGATGAAGGTTTTTGATAGTTTAGTTCCTGTACTTGACCTCCATGTTTAGTGTATATGTACATCTCCATGGCCAAGATGAAGACATGGGTTTTGTTGGAAATACCTTTAATATGGTTTGGCATTTACTAGTTCGCACCTAGGTCACACTTGTGGACCTCCAACGTGTGGTCAAATCTCATGGTCAAAATTGTGCTAGAATTAGCAACAACAACCTTCATATGTGATTTCCAGACACACAAAGAAACATCTCCAAATTCTGAAACATGGGTTTTTTCCATAACATGCCCATTTAGCTGACATGGAAGATGGTTTTTAAATAATAAAGGATATGGTAGATATGGGCATTTTTCCAAACTAGGTTTACCCAAATTTGCTTTTACGACCATCTTCTCCAATATTCTAGGTAAGTGGGTGCACCCATCCAAGGATGAGAACTATTCTGATATGTTTGAGATTGAACAAATCTGATTCATCCTCCAACTTGATATTATATCAATCTCATTGTAATCTCTATTGTTTATTTTAGATTTATGTTCACTAGAAAGAGGGGAACCCCTACCTGTTTTAGAGGAGCACCTCTTCAACATGATACTATATGTATACCTCATATGTGTTGTAATAGGAAGTAAAGAGGAGAGGGAAGGATTATCATGAGAAATATGTATGCTTGGATACTTGTAATATTTTAATTAAATTTGATAATAATCAATTGTTGATGCTATGTTCCTGTGCTTGATTGCTTACTTAGTTTGAAGCTTTCTCATAGTGTGTTAGGTTTGGTAAGGCCCTCATTATCTAACATGCATTGTGATACTTACATTTGTTCTTATTTAGCTATTTTAGTCATAGATCTGAATCTCTTGTATGTGTTTCAATTATTTCTTATGTATTTCAAGATTTCATTACATGTAATTTGCATTTGATCACTGAAGGCCATGGTTCATGCGTCAACTCCTCTTTTGAATCCCTTGAATGCTTGACCATTAAAGCGGGAGAAATATTGGATTTACACTCTTGGAGAAGCCTTGCTACTATTGGCCTAACAAAGTCACAAATTTCCCATTATAGTAGGCTTTGGTCCTGCATATACTTTTCCTACATCTCATAAGATTACGAGCCTTGAGGTTAATGATATGATGTCTGGAACTTATACATATAAATATCTCCACAACCCCTTCCAAGGCTAATGAAATCCCATGAAAGGGTCATTTTCTTCACATGGGATGTCTTCAGGGGGAAACCCATTTCTCGGTAAGAATAACCCCATGCAAGGAGATTTTCAAGGGGGGCTAGCAGCGGGAAACCCTGCTTTTCCTTTTGAAAACTAGAGAGGTGGAGGTTTTCCTCCATTTAACCAGGCCCAACAAGATTTCATCCAAATATTTGGCCCATCTGCAAGCTCTTCCTGGCAGCCTACTACTAGTACCAATCCAAGTTGTTTTTTTTCCAACTGGTCCTCAACCCAGAACATCCAACATCCATAGCTGGAATTATGGGTCCCGACTGAGATTACCTTTCTTGGTAATGTTAAACCTGCTAAACTATTCGAAGCTCATGAATGATCTAGTTTGTCATGATTTGAATCGGCCACTGGTTCACACCAAATTTCCATCTGACATTCCTAAGTTCGAAGGAAATCTTGGTGAAGATCTTGGCGACCATGTAAGGACATTTCATCTGTGGTGTTTTTCAAATTCATGAAATGATGATTCATTTTGGATACATCTTTTCCAACAAACTCTTACAATAGTCACGACAAAGTGGTACATCAAACTTGATGATGTAGCATTTCACACTTTTCATGAATTAGCATTGTTTTTTCTAAACCATTTTCAGCTACATGTCTGGTATGATGTTGGCACTAGTTTATTGTCTACACTGAAATAAGACAAGGCCATTCATATCTTAGATCATATCGAGGAGTGGCGAAGATGAAATAGGCTAATTAAATCCAAAGTTCCTCAATTCTTGTTGGAGTGGTTCTTCAAGTCTTTGTTTTCATTCATCTATAAAGATGTATCAACATTAGGAGTATTTTCTGAGGAATAAGTGATCTTCAAGGACCAATAGATGGATTTGATCTATTCACAGTTTGAGCTCCTTACGAAATTATACTAGATGCATTACAACCTGGTTTCAATCTCACAAAAATGAAATCATTACCTCATGCCGATGACATCATCGGATCTGTTAAAAGCACTAATGCAGATCTAGTCACAAGATAGATGAAACATATGACTATTCATCCATCTGTGACATGTCAAGAAATTGTTTCAACCATCCCCATCATCCATTCATCGTACGTTCATGTTTTACAGTTGATGGCCCCAAAGGGTACCCAACAACCTAGAGGGAAAGATAAAAGAGGAAAGGATAAGAAAGAAGGCAGGGGTAATAAAAATGATAAATTTGATGCAAAAGATGGAGGGGAAAAGAAGGAGATCAAGAAGGTGAAATTTCCATGCAATATCTATGGGGGTGGTCAACTTAATCATCAATGTCTGCAAATGGAAGAGGCCAACTGCCTAATATAGCTACAACAACAACATCAACAACCTATTGTACTAAATTTTTTGTTCCAACAAGAGAAAAATATGCAGGTGGGCTCTTCCAATTCAAATACACAAGGGGGCACCTTAAGTGTACCTTTGTTGGATGGATCTTATTCATTCGTTAACATGGTCAATCATACTAAAGAAGAGGAGATGGATTTTTTGACCAGTTCTCATGATTATAGTAATATTGAGTAAACGTCAAAAGGAAAAGAAACTTCAGATCCTCAAGGGTCTCTCCATATAAAAAAACCTAAGAAGGAAACATGCCACGGATATCAAAAGGTGTGTACAAATGGGTGTTGCACAATCCTTATTCAGAATTCACTCCCAACTACAATATCATTGATGACTTAGCTCAGACGCCTTGTGCAATGCCTGCGTTAGAAGTGATCCAAAGTTTCACTTTGCAACGAGCCACATTATTGTATGTGATTGAGGCTTTTGACTCTTCGATCCAGCTCATTAATAAGTTTGAAGCTACTGAAGCGAAGCCTTTCCTTCCTTGTCATGTATCCTTCCAGATTAACATTGTGTACACAAAACAAGTTATTGGGAGGACCATCATCGACAAAGGTGCTTCAACATGTGTAATGTCTTTGTCCTATTGGAAATCCATTAACTGTCTAGAACTTACCCCTTCTCCCACTCTTTTGACCACTTTTGACGAATGATCTTTCAAACTGCATGGGATTATTTCCTCTTTTCCAATCCAGTTAGGACGAAAATTGTTTCCATGGAGTTTGAAGTAGTTGATGTGTTGGTCGACTATAATCTCTTGTTAGGAAGGAGTTGGACCTATGCAATGACGGTTTTCATCTCATCGATTTTCTATGTTTTATGCTTTCCCCATGAAGGTAATATCGTAACCATCAACCAAATGATGTTTAATCACCTTGACTCTGTGAAAAATCTAGGATTCACAGTCCCTTGGATTGAAAACTCTCAGATGGAAACTAAGAGTATCAATGTTGGAATGTATCCTTCACTCATGGGAATATTTAATTTTCAAGCATCGATTTCTTACATTCGTGCTACCCCAGTCGACTACCAAAAGTTCAACTCCTTGGATCCTATTGCAAGAGTCGGTTTGTTTGGAACCTTGTATTTGGAAGATCCATGGGTGTTACCCTCATTGTGTGAATTGGAAAAGGGTCATGTGCATGTCAGGATGTTCATGCCACTATATGTATTTGAGGTCACTTATCGAGCTATCGATCAAGCTACTGCAGACCCTGATTGCCTCCTTCATGGATGGAGGAGGACAATAAATTCCTAGAGCATATATAGGCTCATAATTATTTGAATTCTATAGACTTTATTGACATCATCTTGCCTCTTGATGAAGCTATTATAGAGGCAATGGCATGATCAGAAAGGCCATGGGAGGATATACGTCATCGATCATACTTCCTCCTTGAGATCATTCATGTGGAAAGTGAATAATTTTGGTTTCTTGTGAGGATAAATGTTAATTGGTCCATAAAACCCTTGGCAAAGAATGGTCTCTATGCCAAAGGGAACATAGCTAACATATCAAAAACTATTCTGATCAACATTTCTAAACCCCTGGTGTTGTGGAGAATGTTTTTATAGGAACAAATTATTATCCTGAAGAGGTCTACACATGTACCTCTTTGTTTAAATAGTTCCATGATGTTTTCGTCTGGTCTTATGAAGAGATCTCAGGCATTGACCCTCAAATTGTCAAACATGAGATACACACTTACAAAAATGCTAAAACTATTGGACAAAATTTAAGACTAGTTAATCCGAGGGAGGCAGTAGTTATTAAGGTTGAAGTTGAAAAGTTGTTTAAGGCGGGTTTTATTTACCCGATACCTCTCATCGAATGGTGCCAAATCTTGTTCATGTGGAAAAAAAGAAAGGGACCATATGTGTTTGTATGGATTTCCAATATTTGAACAAAGCATGTCCGAAAGACAATTTCCCCACACCCTTCATTGATCAAATTATCAATGTGTGCATGGGAAGTGAAATATTATCCTTCATAGACAATTTTTTCCGGATATAATCAAATTCATATCCAGCCTGAGGATCAACATAAAATGACATTTATATGTCCTTGGGGGACTTCATACATCGTAAAAGTCCTTTTGTTCTAAAAAAATGTTGGAGCCACATTTCAGAGGGCCATGTCATTTTCCTTCCATGACTTGAAGCATATTGTTGAGGTTTCTCTGGATGACCTTGTTGCTCACTCTCGAAAGAGGGTAGATCATCCAACACACCTTAGACTTATTTTTGAAATATGTCGTAGTTATTATATTCGATTGAACCCAAATAAATTCATCTTTTGTGTCATGTCGAGGTGTCTATTGGATTTCATTATATCCAACAAAGGGATCATGGTGCATCTATTAAAGGTGGAGGAAATAGCTCAATTTCCACCCCCACGAAACATTCATCAATTGCAGAGTAACCAAGGAAAGGTCAATTTCCTTTGACATTTTATTGTGAACTATGATGACATTACCAAGGGATTTATGCGCTTCTTAAAGAAAGGGGATGCCTTCATTTGGGATGAGTTCACCTAACGATATTTCAACATGATCAAGAAAGCACTTATGTCTACCTCTCTAATTAGTCCCCTAGACTAGAGCAAGAACTTCTTCCTGTATATTACGGTAGTAGAAGCCACAATTGGCATGGTTTTGGTTCATGAGGATGATAGCTCGTAAGAGCATGTCATATACTACCTTAGTCGTAGTTTGATTGGACCTAAAATCAATTATTCACATGTTGATAAAGTATCCTTGGAAGTCGTTCATCTTGTTTAGAGACTATGGCATTATATTTTATTATGAAAAACCATTGTAGTTTTTAATGTCAAACCATTTCAATACGTCCTGATACGTCGTATCATAGGGGGGAAGTACAATAAATCGATTGTTATTCTACATGAATTTGATTTGGACTTTGTCTCTGCTAAGTCCAAAAAATATTTGGTTTTTTCTGAGTTAATGTCGGAGTTTCCTAGGGAAAATGAAGAACCTGAAGTTACAGATTCATTTCCTGGCGAATATCTATTCCTTATCTCCAGGCTCTCAAGTTTTCTCCACACTATTCACGGGATGATCAACGTCATATTCACCACCAAGTGAAGAATTACCTAATCGTTGGAAATACTTTGTATCATCATGGGGTCAATCCAATTCTCTATCATTGTTTAACCCGTGACGAAGAGGATTTTGTGCTCAATGACTGTCACACCAAAGCATGTGGAAATCACTTATCAGAGTTGGTGACAACCCAAAAAATTTGTGTGTTGGGTACTTTTGGCCAACAATATTTAAATATTACATTGAGGTAGTCAAGAAGTGCCATCCTTCTTAGATATTTTCTCGAAAATGCACACCCAGGTTGTTGCACTTTTCTCTATCATCATTGTCAGTTTGTTCACAAAGTGGGGTGTTGATTTTACTACATTCCACCCTCCATTAGCTAGGGGGATCATTACATCATTATGGTCGTCAACTAATTTACTAAGTGGGCGAAGGCCATGCCTACTTTTGCGAACGATGGTGAGACTGCATCCCAATTTCTATTTAACCAAGTTATCACCATGTTCATAATTCCGAGAGATATTGTCACTGACCATGGAATTCACTTTCATAATCAAATGATGTGTGGGTTAGCCTCTAAATTGGGATTTAAACATGAGCATTTGTATCCTTCTTATCCGCAAGTGAATTTTCAAGTAGAGCTCATAAACAAGTCTCTCAAAACCATACTTCAACACACTATGAATAAGAGAAAATCTAATTGGAATTTTATGCTTTATCCAATATTATGGGCTAACCAAACCTTAGTCAAGACTGTCACAGGTTTTTCTCCTTTCCATCTCATTCATTGGGTGGAAGCAGTCATGCATGTTGAATGTGAAATACCCTCGTTAAAAATCCTAATAGAGCGTCTACCTGAGATGATTGATTTAGAAGTGTGTCTTGTTTATTTAGATCGGCTATATGAGAAATTTCATGATGTTACCACCGCAAATGAGATGCACAAAAAATGTGTCAAATCTCAGTATGTTAAGTCGGTATGCCCAAGTATTTTTTATAAGGGTGACCTTATCTTGGTTTTTGATCAAGATAAGGACACTTTAGGCACCAATAAATTTAATCCAATGTGGCATGGTCCTTACATCGTGAGGCGTGCACTTAAAAAGGGAGCCTACAAGTTAACGGATTACAAGGAGAAGTGATTCCAAAGCCCAAAAATGGGCTCTATATTAAGAAGTATGTCACTTAAGAATTTTTGCTAAGGCATTTTCTCTTCGTACTTATTGTACATAGAGAATAGGTTTAGTATTATTTCATTTTTTCCTTGGTCATTTATTGTGTTTCTACTTGATTGGCGTATTTCCAAGGAATCTTCTGTTCATGTTGGGTTCGTGGATGGTGAAATTCATCACAATTAGAATTTTTCTTCTGCCATGTGGTTGATTTATTTTCCCGAAGGCTAGCTTGTTGTATTTGGAGGTGCTTATTTAGGGCCAACAATGAATAACATGGTCGAGTATAGCATTGTAATCGAACTCCTAAGAGATGTTATTACACATTGAATCTCATGTTTAGAGGTTTTCCTAGATTCCCAATTGGTGGTGTCACAACTAAATTTTCAATACCGTGTGTGTGATCCCACATTTCTCTGAAAACTCCTATGAGTATGTCTTCTAGAACGATATTTTAGTTATATTACTTATATTCACGTTTTTAGAAGTGAAAATTTTGTATCTGATGCATGTTTGAGTTACTTCAAACACACCTAGGATTTATTTTTCCTAAGGTCCTAAGGTTTTTCCTATTTTTATTATTCATTATTCAATCTCCTAAATTTTAGGGGAGAATATTCCACCTGGAGAATATTCTCTTCAGTTTGACTAGTTGAATTGAGTCTAGCTTCTGCATTGGTTTTGTCACAATGCAACATAGGGATCATCACCATGCTAATACACATTAGCCTTGGTTTCATCACCAGATTGGTGCATTACCCTTGATTCCTTGATCTAATCCTCACTACAATATGTTTTAGTCAGTTAACTGAAGACTGGTTGACTAGTTAACTCAACTAGGTGGTGGTTCACTCTCGTAACTGACTGAGAAACTAGACTAGGTTATAGTTCACTCTCGTAACTTCCTTAGAGACTAGACTAGGTGGAAGTTCACTCTCGTAACTATTGGTGTGTCCAAATAAATCTATACCACCACTATGGCGCATTGGTTCTCCTCCAGTGCGCATTGATTGAGTTATACAAAGTATATCATGTGTAAATTATTCATTATTCATTACGATTAATGAGAATTCTTCCATTCTTTCTCTTTCTTCTTCTTTCTCAATTTATCTCTGCAAATGTGTGTGGTATTTTCTAGCTATATCTATTATGTTTAGGCTCAACACATTTGCATGGTATCAGAGCTGATGGACTTCTAAGCAAAAGATACACCAAAATTTTTGTAGGTACAAAAGATTGAAGACAACGAAAATTTGGATTTCCCAAAAGAATTCATTCTTACACCTTAAATTAATTTGCATGGAAGGAGAACATAGTCATACATGTCTGAACTAGAGGATTTTACAAGTTAACCTTGAATATATACACAAAACCGACATCAACCATAGAAAAATCCAGGTATGTAAATCGAATGGATGAAGCATTCAAAACGATTTGCAGTCTTATTTCTCCCAATCTCCTTTTTCACATATTTTCTTGTAAAACCCCCAATGAATCTTGGACCACCTTGGAAGGGATATTTGGAAAACAATATGAGATAAGGGGACACATGTTGGAGGTGTAATTTCTCACATTGGATATAAAAATCTTTGACAATATCCGAGATTTCTTTACAAAAATCAAGGATTTACTGTCGCAACTCAAAGCTTGCAGGGTTGATAAATATAAGAAGGAAAAAAAAATGTTTCACACTATTCTCTCCAAACTTGTTCATGAATTATATGTGTTCTTATACACGTTACATTCATTCAAATTTGCCTCTGGAGCCACCTGGAAGATGCCTTCTCTTGAGGAATTTATCGAATCCCTGACACAAGAGCAAACCAAGCTCATCAACATGGGAAAAATCAAAGGCCCAAAGGCRCATGCACTTACTGTGTAATATGGTATCCATCAATATCAGAAATATAAATATAAAGACAAAATGAAATCTCATACACATCCGAAGAAGGAAGGGTACTCAAAACCCTTCACCGATGCCTCTGGATCCAAAGGTGGAAAGGGAAGAAAAGGGGAGAAATGTGCATACTGCCATAAAGGATTCCATCCAGAATTTGCATGCATGCATAAACAAATAGATCTAATGACTCAAATACTTCAGACAAAAAACCTTGGAGATCGCATCCCCAAGGGTGCCAAGAAGAAGAAGCTAGAAGATCAAAATCCCAAGAAAGGAAATTCTAGCCATGCCTTGATTGCAATCAACTTCTCTCTCGATGCTTGGATTGTAGATTCAAGCGCATCACATCACATGGCTACCAAAAAATTATTATATTGTTCATTGGATGTATACAAAGTTCCTCCTATTTTTATGGGGGACAACTCTCCAGTTGAGGTCACCGACAAAGGAAGGATTGAACTCACCAACGAAATCTTCGAGAATGTGTTGCATGTTCCAAAACTTTTTGTCAATCTTGTCTTTGTGTATCAGATGATGAATTATGGCACCAAAAATAAATTCATATTCACACCAAATAAATTGGACATCTATGACATGCAAACCAATTCCAGGGTTGCTACCGGTGAGGTAAATCATCAATCTAGATTGTATACATTTTCTGAATTTATTGAACCAAATTCTTCTTTACTGTTTACCCATGCTGATGAAAGTAGTAGGATATGACATGAAAGGTTAGATAATTTGAATTTCATATATATGCAATAGCTTAGCAAGAAAATATTGATTGATGGACTACCAAACATCCATTTCTCCAAGGGAGTATGCGAGGGATGTGTTCTTGGAAAACACCCTTAAGAGAAATTCGACAAAGGAAAGGCTTAGAGCTTCTGATCCTTTATATATGATCCATAGTGACCTCATGGGTCCCTTTATAAATCCATATATCAACAAAGCGAGGTTTTTTCTCATTTTTGTTGATGATTTCTCATGTTTCACGTGTATTTACTTTCTCAGGAAAAAATCAGAGGTCTTTCAACACCTCAAAGATTTCAAAGCCCTAGTTGAGACACTATCCAGAAAGAAAATAAAAGTACTCTAAACTGATAATGGAGGAGAATATGTCAATCATGAGATCTAGAATCTTTTTCATGATTCATGGATTCAGTTGCAACACACAATTCCCTATACTCCGTAACAAAACATAGTTGTTGAGCGGAAAAACAGATCTCTAAAAAAGATGGAATCTTGCATACTACATGCAAATTCACTACCATAGAGACTATGGGAAGAAGCACTTAATTATGTAACCTACATCCAAAAAAAATCTCCCCATAGATTTGTCAAGGATAAGACCCCCTACAAGGCTTGGAAGGGCCTCAAACATGAAGTGACCTACTTTCGTATTTTCGGTTCACGTGCATGGGCCTAGATTCCCTCTGAAAAGAGTAAGGCCATTGATCCATAAAGCACTGAGTGTATTTTTGTTGGATACCCTGATGGTGTGAAGGGATGTAGACTTATTGATATTTAATCAGGATGGCTCATCATTGGGTGAAGTATCCAATTCAAGGAAAGTGTCTCGCATGTACCTTAATAGCCGCATGCAGACACCTTCACTCTTCCACCTATCCGAGATGATGAGCATGCACATGCTGACTATTTTTCAGATGAGAGTTCTGATTCAGAGGACTCAAATGATTCAGATACAGATTCAGTACAGTCAGATGCAAAGTCAGAGCATCCAAATCCATATGTAGAGCTAGAGCAAAGGCTCAAGTGGGCACATACTACTCTTCAGGATGCAAGGGTTCTTGTTGGTGATCTAGCCGATACTAGGAGGACTAGATCTAATTTTGAGGAGCCTCTTGTTGGATTCACTTCTACTGAACCATTTTCCTCTAGGCATATTTTATTGGTTCAGTCTTCAGATACACAGTCTTATGGTGAGGCCGTTGGAAATCCCTTTTGGGAATCCGCCATGCAGGAGGAGTACAACTCCCTCCTCAAGAACCAGAAGTGGGACTTGGTTCCCTTTACTTCTGGGAGGAAACTTGTCAGATGTAGATGGGTCTACAGGAACAAGAGTGTAAAGGATGGATAGATTAGAAGATACAAAGCCATGCTCATTTCTAAAGGCTTTCAGCAGGTGCATGGCATTGACTATGATGAGACCTTCACTCTAGTAGTGAAATTGGATTCCATATGATTAGCACTTACCACTGTGGAATCCAAGGGATGGGAAGTCCATCATATGGACGTGAAGAATGCATTTCTTCATAGTGATCTCTCTGAGGATATATATATATATATGGAGCAGCCCCAGGGGTTTATGTAGACTCATCTTTGGTTTGTCAACTAAAGAAGTCCCTTTATGGCCTCAAGCAAGCTCTGAGGGCATGGTATGACAAGATGGACTCTTACCTATTGTCACATAAATTTTTACATTGTAAATTATACCCGAATGTCTACATGCTCAGGATGAATGATTCACTTCTACTCTTAGTTCTGTATGTTGATGATTTTTTATCACTAGTTGCTCAACTTCAATGATTGTTATAGTCAAGAGGATTCTACATGACAAGTTTTTGATGAAGGACGTGGGTCCACTACACTTCTTCCTTAGAGTCGAGATTAGTCAGGATGCATCAGGAATAAAAATGTCTCAAGCCAAGTATGCACAATATCTCCTTGAGATATTTCACATGACAGACTACAAGTCTACTCTGAATCCTTTCCTATTAAGATTCAAACTTGAGGATGGCAAGGATGTTGGCAATTTTAGTTATCAGAAAGAAAATCAACGTATACTTGTCATTGATGGCAAGAACGTATGGTCGCAGTGATGTAACCAACATTGAATAACAACACAGTAATAATCGAGAGGAGAAGAGTCAGTGACCGTAGGATCTTATTCAAATTTCCCGAAAGAATAATAGCCGTCAGATCTGCAGAAGTTGCAAGGGAGATAAGCCATCGGAGAATCGGGGATTGCGATTTCAAAGTGCAAAGTTCACTTGACATTGAAAACCCCGAAATCGCGATATGCAATTTCGCGATTTGATCGCAACCGTTAATCAAGCAGGGATCTGGACAGTTCATTTGTATGGACACGTGGCAACCAGGAGGCCTTATCGGCAATTCGGGGATCGGGATTTCACAATGCAAAGTTCACATTACAACGAAAACCCCGATTTTGCGATATGTGAAATCCCGATGGAATCTGAACCGTCAGATCAACATGCGATATAGACCGTCGATCTAAGTCCACGTCAGCTAGGGACACGTGGCACAACCAAGGAGTGACAAGTGT
>JZKD02S1821962.1:201952-213116 GCA_000966675.3 Picea glauca
TTGGTTGATGACACATGAAGAAATCTTAATAATTATTTAAAAGGCATAAAATTGTTTAAGCTTATAAACAACTGATTCACCCCCCCTCTCAGTTGTTCTAGTATTTCCAACAAAGGACACTCCACTGGTTGATAGCACATTGTATAGACAGGTAGTGGGGAGCTTGGTGTATCTCACACACTCTAGACCAGACCTCTCCTATGTAGTTGGCACAGTTTCCAGGTTCATTCAGGAGCTGCATGAGCTACATTGGAAGGTCACAAAGTGTATCGTTCGATATGTATAGGGCACCATCACCTTTGGGATTCATTATGCAACAGACTCTACATTAGATATCATTGCGTTTACTAATTCTGAATGGTTTGGGGACAACATTGATTGTAAGTCCACATCTGGTTACTCACTTAGTATTGGTTCTAGGCCTATATGTTGGTCAAGAAAGAAGCAATATGTCATTTCTCTATCTTCATCCGAGGCAGATTATGGAGGGGTAGTTAACATAATCATTCAGGCTATGTGGCTACAACAATTTCTCACTGAGTTGGGCATTCAGTTTCATCGGTCGATTGCCATCTGGTGTGACAACCAGAGCACTCTGAAGTTCTGCAGAGATCTAGTTCAGAGGCAGTGGATGAAGCACATAGAGATCCACATGCACTACATCCGGAACTTAGTACATGATCATATCATCGACCTACAGTTTTTTCCTTCAGCAGAACAAACGAAAAACATCTTCACGAAGAACTTCACTGAGCAGAAGTTCCATTCTCTACGAATTCATCTTGGAGTGAAGGACATAGTTGCCTAGCAACTGTCAGTTCTTCTTTTTACATACATTGTACCTTGAGGGGGGGGTGGGGGTTCCCGTGATATTTTCCCTCTTTCCTCACTTTATTTTCAATGTATCTTTTGTATTTGGGTACCTAACATGGACTTGTTGCTAGGACCCATTCTTTATTTTCACCATGGTGATGTTCAGGGGGGGTGTTGGAGTTACTTCACACACACCTAGGATTTATTTTTCCTAAGGTACTAAGATTTTTCCTATGTTTATTAGTCATTATTTAGTCTCCTAAAGTTTAGGGGAGAATATTCCACCTAGATAATATTCTCTCCAATTGACACTCCAGTTTGACAAGTTGAGTTGAGTCTAGATGCTGCATTGGTTTTGTCACCATGAAATATTGGGATCATCACCATGCTAATGCGCATTAGCCTTGGTTTCATCACCAGATTGGTGCATTACCCTTGATTCCTTGATCTAATCCTCACTACACTATGTTTTAGTGAGTTAACTTAAGACTGGTTGACTAGTTAACTCAGCTAGGTGGCCGTTCACTCTCGTAACTAACTGAGAGACTAAACTAGGTGATTTTTCAGCCCCATAACTATTGGTGTGTGTCCAGATCACTCTAGACTACCACTATGGTGCATTGATTATACTCCGGTGCGCATTGATTGAGTTATAAAGAGTATATCATGTGTAAATTATTCATTATTCATTATGGTTAATGAGCACTCTTCCATTCTTTCTCTCTTGCTTCTTGTTTCTAAATTTATCTCTGCAAATGTGTTTGGTATTTTCTACTTGGATCTATTATGTACAGGTTCAACACAATTACAATTCATATGCTTATTATGTACTAGATTGGCATTTGTCACATACATAAAATAAACACACACATAATTATACATAACAATTGTATACCAAGGAAATATATATATATATATATATAATTTCCATGTCTGATAATACAAAAAGTATGGGTTTTAAGTTACAAAATTTGGGATCCTAGCCCTGAATGTCCATCTACAAACCGATACAAAATGATTCATATACTATGTATGTTGAGGGCCCCACACCCACATGATTCTTGTTGTAGCATACATTCCGTTGGCTAGATGCCTAAATAGTTGTACCTAGGCTCAGGGTACACCGAATACATGTCGTTTCATCTTCTCTAGCAAGTCCTCGATTTGCACCATTGGAATATGGTGTGTAAGGATGTCTAAATTTCTTTGGACACTCTACAAGGTGTGCTCCATCTGAGTAGCATCAATGCCTAGATGAGCCTCACCATGACCCCTGCGTTAGTGGCATGGATATTCCTGTAGCCATATCAGCACAATATGTGTTCGTTCATGCGAATTTTATCAATTAGAATCAATCCGAAAATATTTTGTTTTACTTTCTAAATAATTGAATCATAATAAAAATGAAACAAATATGCAGGAAAATTCAATAAATGCTTGGATGAAATTGAAGAGGGCTTAGAGCTTTCCTACTTGTTCATAATGGAAAAAAATATGTTGATTGTATCTCCTATTATTATAGTCAAAACTTTGGAGGTTTTTCCCACCTTTCTTACCAAATTTGGTAAAAAAACTCAAATGAAATGACTTTTCGGTAATTTTTTATATTATATAGAATTCGTAACCCACTTTTATATAGTTTTTTCCCTTTTGGTTATTATATTGCCTAATGAACCATATATTTTGGATATAATGACCGTTTGAGTTGTGATTTTGTATATAAGATGATTAAAATGGTTTTTCTTTACCCGCCAAGTCCATATTTGTGACTCATTGAGGCAATGTTTTTGTCATTGGCATATATGACAGGATCATTTTCCACCTTACATTTTTCATTTTTCAATGACCAATTATATGTATTCCGTAGGTTCGACCCCACTTATTGGTGACACAAACATTTCCAATTGATATAAGTGTCATTCATTTCATAGTAGAGCCTACCGTCATGGGCTTTCTAGATTATCACATCCTTTTCTTGTTCGTGCCCATGTTGAGTTTAGGCTCATAAGCCATGTTAGTCTCGCCATGTAAATGCATCAAAAACCTCACGTTCTTCTCAATATTTTTATGTATTTTACCCACATGACTCCTACATTTATGTGTTAAGTTGTACTATTGCATTGCATTGCACTACTTGTGATTTTGAGTCTAATGTTGGCTTCATCTTGTTGTTTTCTTAGACACTTCATTACCCATTCTCATTAGTTTCTATCATTGCATATTTGTGTCGTTGCAATTTGACACTTGTAATCTACGAGGGGACATTCCCCTGAGTGTCCATATCTCGCACATGCTTTCCTTGCATTGAGAATCAATACGTTCCTTGTGCTTGGAACAAATTTGCTCGTCCGAGACACTTGTTTCCTTTGTGTATAATAGCATTATTTTATTCTTTTTCAGGATTTCATAATACAAGAAAAAAAAAATCAAATAAAAAAAAGAGTGTGGGAATGAAACTTTTGTTTCTATATTGGCAGCATTTGTGACACCTTTGAACAAAGCACAAATTTTTTGAGTCAAGTCTCAACGATTTGGATTTAGTATGGATATAGGAAATTGATCTAGTTAAACAAAGTCGACACTCCTTCGACTGGTTATTCTTCCAGACATTATGGAGAGTTTATTGTTTCCTTCTACATCATAGACTTATGTCAATGATAATTTCCATTTCATGTTGCCTAAGTCACATGATATGTCATGCAAAGGAATTTAACTTGTATCATCCATTCCACAAAACTCTTGACTTTCCAGGTTGGCCTTCCCGTGTGTCAAGTACATCTCATAATCAAAAGTATCTTTTTCCTATACTTGTGTTGGTATGGAAGGTCCTGATTGACTTCCTGTTGGTGGGTTAAGCTCTTATCAACTACGACAAATTTCTCTGATAGTTTAGCCTAGAGTCGCACCCTGGACCTATTTACATAATTGATAGGAAACCTTGAACTTAGTAGATGACATTCCATAATTGATCATTGATTAAGTGTTTTCCCTTATGTTTGACATCAAGAAAATTATTTACACATTGGGATTTGTGCAGTACCTTGGATTCCATTTGACCCCATTGATGGTTTCCTCGCCTTTGTCGAAAGTCATCATTGCTGATTGTTATTCAGAGGGTCTCTTTTGTGCGCTATTTACATCTAGTGCATGTGAGAGACGTACTTCAAGATGATCCTTATAATATTTCATTTGAGTCCTTCCAAATCTTTGGCCTTTCACTACTCCTTGTGTTCGATGATGGGGGATGCCTTGATTCCATCCTTCCATCGAATATCTTCCTATTGGATTCAACACATATTGCTCTGAGACAGGGGTCTAGAGTCATTTTTAGTACCTTGGGGTTTGTCATCGGTGGTAGGTTCCATTGCTATTGAAAATGGGAATACATCAATGTCTCCTGATGAGTAGATTCTACTAGGTGTTTGACATCATATCCTCTACTCACATTTGTTAGATTGTAATAGGAACCTTGACACCAATTATCATATCGGTGGGTTGTCTCACATTTTTTAATGGTATATATCAATGACCAGTAATCAAACGCTGTCTCATTGTGTTCGACTTCAACACATCTATTCACATAGTATAGACTCATACCACGGAGGTTGGTTGAAGCCCTTGGGACTATAGTAGCATCACCCCTTTTTTATGTTGTTTCTCGAGCTGAGTTTAGATAGTAACACCCGATACATAGGTACTCATGAAGGATTAGTTTTCCAACTCTTTCCCTAGATATCCTTCACTGGTTCTGAGACATAGATCCATTGTTTATTTATTCATGTCTATGATATATGTTTGACATGGATCCACCGTGTATCTCTTTTGTGACCATGATCACTTATATATATATATACATACATATATATATACATTTTACATGGATATGTAGTGTACTTAATTGGAAACCATGTTTATCATCACCACTGAGAATGGGTATGCCCACCTAGGGAGTTGATTTGTTGTGACTTGGTTTGGTGTTGGTTGTTGTCCTTAGATTGAATTCTAGATATCTTCACCCCTTACTAACTTCTCTTGAAGTCTTATAATGTATTGTGTCCATTATTTTCTCTTCTCACCTCACGCATTAGGGGGGATATGTTATAGCGTCAAATTCCACCTCTAAATCTTTGTTGTTCTTGTTGGCCTTATCCCCATCCTCCTTACAAACAATTATTTCCCATACCTCCTTAAGTCCTTCTAAAAAACCTTATTTTTAAGAATGTATATGCCCTAAAAATTATGTTACCCATGTACACACAATATACTTAAGGGACACCAGTGTACACACAGGATGCTTAAGGGACACCTGCATACATGTTAATAAATGTTAAAAAAAAAAACAGAATTATGCCCAAATTAATGATGAGTTACGGAATTGGTTAATTATCTAACTCATTTTTACCATACTAAACTATCTCTAACTGATTGGAGACTGCATAAAAGGAACATTTACCTCATGGAGAAAGGTAATTATACTTTGCACATTCAAGCAAGCACTCATCTGGATATTCCCTCCGAGTATGTAAGCCCATTTTATCCTTGTTTTTGTTGATTCCTTGGTCTAGAAACCCTTGTTTCCATTTTCACTTTGATCACAAATATTATCTTGCCAAGAGTGTCTCTTTATACCCTCTTTGGTCTTGTGGTGACTTTAGTGTTAGGAACATCCTTACAGTAGGATTCATGGTGGAGGATTTAGGATCTCTTTCGATAGGGTAGTGTCGCATCAAGTAGGTATAAATTGTAACTACTTTGTTGCTTTTCATCAATAATACATAAAAATCGGTCCTTCGAAGTATATTGTGTTATTATGGTTCATATTTACAATGATTTTTCATATGTTTCAGTAGAATAATAATTTCTTTGTCTTTTCCATTATTTTACATATAACTATCAGGTAGTTATTATTATAACTACCTCTCTGTATAGATATAATTGTTCAAGTTTTTGTAGTTTGTGGAGAAACCCTTGGGAAAGAGCGAAAGAACTCTATCAATAGGGAACAACACCAAACGTTTGGATCTTGGTGAGTTAGATTTCCCCTTTCTCAATAAGTTAGTTATTCTTGTGAATTTCAGTGATTTTATCTTAGTTTGATATTATGTTTGAAATACACTTTATATGTGGTCATAGGTACACTGTAGTATATCCCACTATTGTAGGATATTTTCCCTGAAATCACCTTTGTTAGCTCCTCGGTATGATATGTTTAATTTAGGAAACAAGGGATGGCGACCGATTGCATGATTCTTTTAAAAAATAGCATAGGTTTCCATGCTATTTAGCAGGTAGTCTCATAGAGGATTCTTCTTTAGACATTTGGAATAGAAAATGGATAATTCCAACTCATCTTCACCATGATTCTTCTTGAGTTGCATTGTATCCAAGTGAAAACTAAGAGATATGAGAATATTAGTTTTAAATTATCAAGTAAATTTTCAATCTCATCTCAGGTAACTCCTCCCTCATATTATTTGGTGAGTCTTTCAACAACATCTCGAGGACCCTTGCCATGTTTTGCATTAAATCATGGTAATTCTTACATAAATCACAAATATCCTCATATGACAACGAGGAAATATCCCTTCCCCCCATCAAATTCAATAAAGCAATAAATTCATCCTAGATGCCCCTTAAGAGAATAATTTGAAGGGTGTCTAGGTCCAACTTGTTCTACTTTTACTACTGCATGTTATATTGGAATCTATTAACACAGTTCTCTAGGATCTCACCCTCTTTCTGAATCATATTAAAAATTTCTTCTTGAAGTTCCCTATATTTGCAATAATATTGATATTTTTTCAATAAATGTTTTGAGAGTGGCAAAAAATCATTTAATCTTCTGAGAATCTAAGTAGCAGTCATAGCTTCAACAAATCACTTCAAACTCAAAGAGGAAAGTTTCTAGATACTCATTGGATAATCCATGATATTTGGGTAGAGAATAATGTGGAATGTTCTTCATTTAATCCATTCCTTTAGCATCTTGAATTGGAAATTCAAAAGTTACATGATCTGGTTGATTTGAGGTTCCCCTTATACTTCCTCCATGTTGATATTCTAGAAATTGGATTGTCCTTAAGCCACATATTCTTCTAAAGGAACGTATTTTGTGGTAAATTTTGGATCTTGTATAGGATTTCCTTGGAATTCTGAGCCTTCTTGCTCACTTATCAATTATTTTGTGTCTGTGGAAGATGATATTAATATAGCTTTAGAGGTGGAACCATATATACTGTTACTGTTACTGGAACCATATGAAATATATATTGTTACTACAATTCACACAGTTTATGTATTCGAGATTAACTTTCAAAGACAAGGAACAAGAATTAGTAAAAATTGTAAAGCAATAACTAGAATTCAAATAAAAAAATCAAGAAACTAAAGCTAATCTATCTAAGAAACTCCATACTTGCAAAGTGGGCCTTACCTCTATGGGACAAAGATCTAACTAACAACTCATAGTTGCAGGAACTTCAACATCAATTTAAATTAGTCAAGAAAGATGCTTACATAAAGAGCAATTTGCTTCCCTTATCGTAATAAGAATTTTACAATCTCTCTATCTATGGATATCTCTATCCAGATATTTATTGTGAGGAAGAATATCATTTTTATAATAAAATTAAAAAATAGAGTTTTAAATGAATGTGGTTGAGAATAGGAGATTCTCAAGCCCTTATAATAGTTTTTAAATTCAAATTCTTAAGTTGATATATTGTGGCTAACTACCTTATAAAAGACAAATTGAACATAATAAAGTTGGTCACAACCCATTAAGTGAACATGAATATACCAAACAAAAACTTCATAAATGCATTTCTTTCCTTCATCCTTATGGTAGTTAGAATGAATCTTTGTGTGGTTGGGATAATTGTTCAAAACCTCAAAATATACGCTTCATCTTTTGCAACATGAGATTCTCTTCATAAGTTCACACACATATCCACAGTGTAGGATTCATAGCATTGGCTCAATTTAATGATCCTATGGTGATTCATAGTTGGGGATTGTAATGATATGCAACATAGGTATGTAGTGATATACAACATGGTCTTGTGGGGATTTGTAGCATGGTATTGTATTAATTTATAGCATGCCATGTAATGACCTGCAACATAGGTATGAAGTGATCTGTAGAAAGCAATAATCCTATTCTCCAACAACTCCAACTTTATTGATTATTTAACATAATAAATACAAAGTAAGATATCCTTTATCTATAATGTAATCATAATTCAAAGGAAATTTCCAAAGTTTATGATAAAATTACCTTGAACCTCGAACTTGTGAATTGGGTAAAAATATATGTAAAAAGGTATATATGAATAAATAAAAGGGGCAATGGTGTAGGAAAAATGATGGTTGAAAAAGGGTTAAAATGAGGCTCAACAAGGACCCAAAAAATTGATCAAGTTATAAATACAAGGATGCAATAGTTACCTTTTATAAAGTTGTTACTTGGTGTAGATCAAAAAATTGATCCATTTGAAATATCCATGTTATGGTATCATCACCATCAAACTTCCTCATATCTAAAATGGAAATGAATCAATTCATTGGTCCAAATTTTAACCCATGATGATGTGGATCTTGGAGCGATGAATTATCAGGTGTCTATGACTCAAATTTCTTCTTCAAATGTGTTAAAATTTCTCTATGTGTGACTAGGACTTAATAATATTGTTATCCTTATCCTACTCTTGAGGAGGTGAATTTAAGATGCATCTTAGATCCTTCAAATGGCCCCATTTAATTTCATTGATATCTTCTTATTTTGAGCCATCTCTTTTAGTTCATTTTTCATATTTTCTTTCAGATCATTTTTAAAATATTGGAATTATGTTTTACTTACCAAATTTATGATGTCAGCCTTTTTTGCCACTATGGATTTGTAGGCCCTTGTTTTTCTCTTTAAACTTTGAAATATTAAATTCTACCTCTTCGTTCTCTTATTTTGTCAAGGATGGGCCTTCAAAATTATTTCTAGGAGTTTCATTTTGTTGAATATATATAGACATGGTGCATGTAGGGTTTTGGAGTCTATTCTACTGGCAAAAATTCAACCTGTTGTAAATTATTCGATTCTAACAATATATGAATATTTTTTTAAGATATTATACTCTAATATTTCCTCTTTTATAGGCCACTAATCAATCACATGCAATTTGGAGATTCCAAGTGAAAGTTACAGTTGAATTACCAAAAAACTTGTTGTTTTTGTTGTATTTCAGAAGAGGGAAATTCAATGGATTGCCACATCACCAATGCTTCACTTCTAGTTTGAAATTTGAATCTAAAGCACCTTGTATGCCTTCTTTCCAATTCCATAGGTGGAACTATATTTGGAGTTCAAAATCTTCATATATTACTATTTTACTAGTATAACCTATTTAAATCTTGTTTGAATATTAGACAAAAACCACAAAGTAAAAAACATGTAACTCTCGACAAAAACATAGTGAATCAAATTTATGAATATTTGACCCAATGTACTTTGATATATCTATTATCCACCTTGAAAATTCTGCTCTTTGAAATAACCCCAAAAACAATTATATAAAAAATTGTAAGATGACTTGTTTTAAGTATCCAAAAGATATGATCGTATGCTCCATAATAAATTTTGTGGACCAAATACCCCAAATATCATAAAATTAGAAATAATAAGTAATACAATGCCTTGAGGATGATAAAAAGTCAATGAATAGCAATTCCACTTAAAGGGAGAAACCTCCTTTACTCTGCATGCATACAAATAATTCTTAATGATCTATAAAAATAGATCTCCTTGCTATATATAGGAGATAAAGGGTAAAATCACACATAATGAGCCTAGCAAACCCCTAATGAAAATAATAATATAACTATAACAATGGAATGGTCCAAGGTTTAGGGGTTCGATAATGAAGCTCATTGATGTTACAAACTTCATGATCTACTCATGTGTTAAAGGTTTTTAAATTCATTAATTACAATTTCATGATTCTCTTATGGAGTATTTAGCTAACCTAAGCTAAATTGTTGACCTCAAAGCCTTGGTGACTCTCTAAGCTATTGATTTACCAAAGAAAGTATAAATCATTGTCATGGGAGGCTTGTTGGATATCCAAGCTGCAGATTTTCCCATGGAAATATAAATCATAGACCTTAAGGGTAAACAAACCTCCTACATGATCGATTTACTTATTGACTCTTTAGGTGGGAAAATTTTATTATTTTAAGTCACAAGAAAACATAAAAATGTGTTATTTTAAGAATAAACACCCAAGGAAAGCTTAATTTTTAACCTTGGAAACCAACTAGTACTCCTATCCAATGATTTTCCAAAGAAAGGATAAATCATTGTTATGGGAGGCTTGTTGGATCTCCAAGCTAGTGATTTTACCAAGGAAGTCTAAATCACTAACCTCAAATACTTGGTGGCTCTTTAGGCTATGGATTTACCAAATAAAGGATAAATCATTGTCACTGGAGGTTTGTTGGATCTCCAAGCTAGTGATTTTCCCAAGGAAATATAAATCATTGACATTAAGGGTAAACAAACCTCCTAAATGATTGGTTTACTTATTGACCCTTTAGGTGGGAAAATATTATTAATTTAGGTCACATGAAAACACAAAAAATGTGTTATTTTAAGCATAAACACCCAAGGAAAGCTTATTTGTTTACCTTGGAGGCCAACTAGTACTCCTAGCCCAATATTTACCTAAGGCAAGATCAATCATTGACCTTAGAGGCCAACAACCTTCCTAAGTTAGATATCTACCCTATTGAGCTCCTAGGTGAGTGATTATCACTCTGGTATGACCCCAAGGGGGGAATATATGGGGTTAAATGTATATGATATTGTTGTTGGGAAATAATACCCTACGGACTAGCAAGCTAGGGCTAGACTTGCATGCAGTTCATGACCTTAAAGAAATCACTTTTCACCTACCACCCCAAAACCTAAAACCCTTTTTCACGTACAATCATGGAAAGAACCTACTAACCTTTTTACTGATGTTTGGTGTAGATCCTCCATTGCACTTTGTCCGCTTGCTTGCGCTGCTCCTTCCAAAGACAATCCTGCAATCAAGACAAAACACTATGCATGCATGCTATTTTTCTACTTGAGGGTTAGAGATTAAGCATAAATCAAATAAAACATATATAACTCGTGCATTGGGATGGGAAAAGTATTCTTTTATTAATCTCAAGATGAATCAACTTACAATAATGATAGAGACTAGCCACCATTCCTCGATCCTGATCCTGGGCTCCTCCTCTTCTTTGTCCTCCAACTGCTTTTCTTTAATTCTCCTTAAGCTTGAGGAAAGGCTAAAGGGTTGGGACAAATGGATTC
>JZKD02S1821962.1:227098-245150 GCA_000966675.3 Picea glauca
TCATTTGTATTCTGAGTATGGGAATGCCTACCTCAGTGATGATATATTATTGTACTGTATTTCCTTGTTTGTCGGCAGGTTTCCGACCGATTGTTTCTTGTTCCCTACACACACTCGACAAAGTATTTCAGCTATCACTCTGTTCTAACTTGATACTTTGGGGGGCTCTCTGTTACACATTATTTTAGTCATCCCTATGATCGTTAATGATGTAAACCTATATGTTTCCTTCAGAGGGGTCAGTGGCCTGAGTTCCTAAAGAGAGAAGGGAGGAGAACTTCTCCTAAGAAAAGAAGTTGCTTTTTTCTTATGTAAAAATCTTATAAAAAGGGAAGTTCGCAGGTTGCTATATAGGCAGGATGCGAGAATGATCCATTATCGCAGGTTGCACTATAGCCAGGGTGCGAGATGTTCACAGGTTGCTCTATAGCCAGGGTGTGAGAATTCCAGCACATGGGAAAAATGAGTGTTTTCTCGAATCTTCTAGAAGGAGAAACTTCTATGGTGAGGTGACATCCAAATGGTTTGGATATTACTCGCTTTCATGATTTAGTGGGATCATCCTAACCTCCTCACCTTATCCTCTTCAAATTATAAAAGGAGAGGAGTTCTCATCGAGAAAGTTAGCTTGTGGGTTCTTTAGCTTGGGTTAGCTTTGTTGGTTCTCGAGCTTATTAGCTTTGGCTTGGTTAGAGTGGCTTTGAGATTTGCTTTGTCAAGATAGATTGTGAGTAGCTATCAAATCTATGGTCTCCGAATCCGAAGCAAGAAGTGTGTGGGGAACAAAGGAGAGTTGGAAGGGACCTTACGACATCAAGGCAATGGTTGTAATCTCTCTTTCACATTTAATATGATACAGTAATATGATTATTTCCCATAAATCTATTTTCACTTTATTGTATAACTCCTTGATCATATACATAGATTAACTGTTGAATATATTGAGTTGTCTTCACTTCGATTGGTTTGTATTGTTGTGGTATTGACGGTACAAGAGCATTGGAGCGAAGCTAGAACAACAAAGACCCAAGGAAGTGATCATAAGGTATGTTCATGATTCTTGCCTCCTAGTTCATTCAATAGTTGAAATCTAGGGAAAGAGTATTATTCTGTTTTGCTTTGTTCTAGATCCAGGTGGATCTAGGGAGATCGGTTTGTGTCCGCACTTACGGATTTATCCAATAACATGGACTGTGTGTATTTTCCTGTTATTTTTTGTTTTATAAACAAGTGAATGGAACTGTGATATTTTGGCAGTTTCAATTGTTTCTCTTCATTTGGAGTTCTGCAAGGTGTGCATCGAGCCAGGGAGGAACGTTGTGGAATTTTTTTCTCTCCATCGGGAGCTCTGCAAGGTGTGCATCAAGCCATAGAGAAAACACATTTAATCTGAGCCATCAAACTCCCTCAGACGCTAGGAGTGTGCGAGACCTAGAGTCTAAACCAAACAAAGCTCAGGAGGAATAACACTTTGGAAAGTGTTATCGGGATTGAGGAACCCATCCCGTGGAAGGAGCGAAGATTGAGTCTTTGAAGACTTAGAAATCTCCTAAGTCAAAATCGAGTAAAAGCTCAGGAGGAAGAACATTGTCGAGCATTGGATCGAGGTGGAAATCCCCGTAGGCCGTCCAATTGAAGGAAGGAGCATAGGCTTTAACCCTGCATAGATTCAGGAGGAGAGTTCGGAAATCCGAACGGATGGTGGAGAATCCTCGAGGAGGAACAACGAAACCCCACAGGCCATCAGATCAGGTAGAGTTGCGAGGAGGGTAGCGATGAGAGTTTCTTGATGTTCATTTTGGGACTTCGGGTACTGGGAGTTAGAAGGACAGGGGTTCTAGTCCTTCAGAAACCCGAATCATGAAATCATGAAGTCATGATTCGATCAGGGTCGTTAATCACAGGATGATCTGGACCGTTGTTTCATTTCAAGACTTTGGGTACCGAGATTTGGAAAGACAGAGGTTCTTGTCCATCAGAACCCTGAATCACGAAATAGCGAAATCACGATTCAATGTGAACCATCAATTACATGAATTATTGTGAGTTGTTGATTGAACACCAAGGAATTTCAGTATTTCTTCATTTGGGAATTTTGAATTTTTGGTGACCGGAGACTCCAAGGAGTAGGGATACCCTTTGTACCCTGATTTTGTGAAACACAAAATCCCAAAATTAATAGGCACCGAGCCTTTCGACTTTTTAACAACCGGAGACTCCAAGGAGCAGGGATACCCTTTGTATCCTAATTTCGTGAAACAAAAAATCCCGAAATCGAGAGGTGTCGGGCATTTCGACTTTTTGGCGACCAGAGGTTCTAAGGAGCAAGGACATCCCACGCATCCTGATTTCACAAAACGTGAAATCCTGAAAGAATAGGTGTCGGGTATTTCGGTGATTGGAGACCCTAAGGTGTAAGGATATCCCTTGCATCTAGATTTCACAAAATGCGAAATCATGAAGGAGTGAGCACTAGGCCATTTCGACATTTCGGCTACCAGAGGTTCTAGAGACCAGAAGGCAGAACACTTGACTCGGGAAGTCTCGGTCCCTGATAAGCACCTTTTCGGTTTAGCACTTGGTCACAGCCCTTGGTCACATGTTGTGGGAGCTCATGCTTGGCGCTCAAAAAATCCAATTGAGCATTCGTAAGGGACCTAGGTAATTGTCCAAAGGGTTCCAGTTTGGAACTAGAAGAGCCATTTCGGCCCCAAAATCAGAATATCCTGACTAGGAGATCACACAACCCTTAGGAGGGATAGGGGGTCTGCATCAGGTGGTATCAGAGCCCATTTTTCGTCTTTATATTTCAAACGAAGGAGGAAAAAGAAGGAGACATAAAACTCAAAGATGTACTCTGTGTGTGACAGATAGTCAACACAATGTCACCAAGAAGACGAGATCCACCTTTAGCCAATCATGTTGTAGAAAGGGAGATGCGAGAGTTTCATGCCCGAATGGAAGCAATTGAATTAGCACAGAGGAGAGCACCTGACATTGGGGATGTCAGTGATGCGGAAAGTGAAGAGGCTGAGGTTGAAGAAGCTGTAGGAGAGGATGCTACAGAAGAACGTTTGTTGAGAGAAGTTGTTAGATTGGGAGGCAGAGCTAAGATAGAGGTCCCCATGTATGAGGGAAATCTAGATGTTGAAGAACTGTTGGAATGGATAAGGTCCATGGACAAACACTTCGACTATGAAGATGTCGAAGAGGAAAATAAGGTGAAGCAGGCAGTCACCAGGCTAAAAGGGCATGCAACACTATGGTGGGATGAACTACAGGTTGAGAGGAGAAGTAAAGGAAAATAGAGGATAAAGAGTTGGGATGGGATGGTAGCCAAACTGAAGGCTAAGTTCATTCCCAAAGACTACCAGATCAATCTATTCAGGAAGCTACATAACCTGAGACAGGAAGGGATGACAGTCAAGGAGTACACCGAGGTGTTCTACCGGCTGAACATCATAACTGGACAAAGGGAGAGAGATGAAGAAAGATTCACTAGATATATAAATGGCTTGAGATATGAGATCCAATATGAGCTTAGCATGATTTCAGTAAGGACTGTGGAAGATGCTTATCAGTTTGCGGTGAAGGTAGAGGAGAAGCTGGCCAGAAAATAGAACTAGCGAGGAAGAGGTAAATGCTTGATCCCAAGAAAAAGTAAGGGATTTAACCATGACAAAGCACATCATTCTAAGGATGAGGTTGAGAAACCACACAATCACTCGAAATGAGGAGGAATTTCACGAGGGAGACAGAATGGTGGAAGAAACTCTTCTAGGGGAATAGGTAGAGGAGGAGTAAGGTGCTATAATTATGGAAGGATATGGCACATGTCTTGGGAATGTCTCTAGAAGAAGAAAGAAGGAGGAGAAGCTCACATTTTAGAAGCACAATGAAGAGATGTTGAGGCAGAAGGAGTAGAGGATGGAGCATCCCTGATGTTGAAAAAAGTTCTCTTAAAACCAGAGGCAGAAATTGAAAAGCCAGTGCAGAGAAACAATCTCTTCAAGATAGCTTGCAAGACTAAGGATAAAGTATGCAACGTGATCATTGACAGTGGGAGTACTGAAAACCTAGTATCCACAGAGATGGTGGAGAAATTGGAGCTGAAGACAATTGCACATCCAAGGCCATACAAAGTCTCATGGCTGCAAAAAGGACACCGAGTAACAATCACTAAACAATGCCTGGTTGAAATTAAAATAGGAGAATATAAAGATGAAATCCTATGTGATGTAATTCCCATGGACGTATGCCACATTTTTTGGGGGATACCATGGCAGTTTGATAGAAATGTCATTCATGATGGAAGGAAGAATACATATACATTGGAGAATAATGGTAGGACGCATATGTTGCTACCAATGGAGGAGAAGAGAGTGAAGGAGGAAGCCAACACAAGCATACTTCTCATGAGCAGGAAGGAACTTCTGAAAGAAGTCAAGGAAGAAGAGGAGATGCAGTTCATTGTGGTGAGGAAGCCCAGATTCATCCTTACAAGTACATCAATGAATGATCTACCTGAAGAAGTTCAGGAGTTGCTAGATAATTTTGTTGATATAGTGGTGGATGAGTTGCCAAACGCATTGCCACCCATCAGGAGTATCAATCATCATATCGACTTGATACAAGGAGAAATCTTGCCAAACAAGGTAGTGTACAAATTAACACCTCGAGAAAATGAGGAGGTGAAGAACCAAGTCCAAGAGTTGCTGGATAAGGGCTTAGTCAGATAAAGTTTGAGTCTGTGTGTGTGCAGTACCAACTGTGTTAAGCCCAAAGAAAGATGGAGGATGGAGAATGTGCACAGACTCGAGAGCCATCAACAAGATCATCATCAGGTACAGATTCCCTTTACCAAGAATGGATGATTTAATGGATTGTTTAAGTGGAGAAAATTTATTTTATAAGACAGATCTGAAAAGTGGATATCACCAGATCAGGATGAGAGAAAGTGATGAATGGAAAACAACCTTTAAGACGAATGAAGGCATGTATGAGTGGTTAGTTATGCGATTTGGCTTAACGAATTCCCCAAGCACTTTTATGAGGTTGATGAATGAAATTCTAAAAGATTTCATTGGCAAGTTCATGGTTGTATATCTGGACGATATATCGATCTTTAGCAAGACTAAATAGGAGCATTTGAGACACCTAACGCTACAACAGGAGAAGTTGCTGATCAATTTGAAGAAATCCTCTTTTATGAAGATAGAACTCATTTATTTGGGTTTCGTGATCTCTTCAAATGAACTGAAAATGGATCCAGAGAAGGTGAAAGCAATCAGAGAATGGCCATCACCAAGGAGCATGTTAGAGGTAATGATCTTTCATGGTTTAGCAAGTTTTTTATAGAAAGTTCATTAGAGACTTTAGTGGGATTTGTGCACCAATGATGGATATAGTGAAGAAGTGGCACAAGTATTTTAAATGGATAGAGGAGGCTAAAAAGAGCTTCAATATACTGAAGGAGAAGATAACAGAATGACCAATTATGGTCTTGCCGAATTTTGAAAAGACATTTCAGGTAAGATGTGACGCAAGTGGAGTTGCAATAGGACAAGTTCTGAGTCAGGAAAATTGACCTGTTACCTATTTCAGCGAGAAGATGAATGAGACTAAGAGGAAATTCTCCACATATGACAAGGAGTTCTATGCCATAATTCAAGAATTGAAGAAATGGAGACATTATCTTGTCCCGCGAGAGTTTGTCTTGTACAACGATAACCAAGCTTTACAATTCATAACCCAACAAGAAAAACTAAACCAGAGGCATGAAAAATGGGTTGAATATATGAAAATTTTACTTTTTTCATAAAACATATTGTTGGGAAGCTAACAAGGTTGTTGATGCGTTAAGCAGGAGATGTTTAATTCTACAGGAATTCCAGGTGAAGACCTTGGGGTTTGAACACCTTAAGGATATGTATTGTGATGATACAGATTTCAAGGAGGCCTACGAAGCATGTACAAGCCTTGTATTGAGAGATAGAAGTCAATGGATAGAGTATATGGTTCAGGAAGGATTGTTTTACAAAGGAAATCAATTGTGCATACCAAGATTCTCAATGAGAGACAATCTTTTGAAGGAGAAGCATAGTGGAGGATTGGTTGGACATTTCAGCCATGATAAAATGTTTGCACAGTTGAGCAGCTCGTACTATTGGCTAGGTATGAGAACAGATGTGATAAATTTGGTGAACAGATGTAGAATCTGCCAACATGCAAAGGGGAAAAGATAGAACACTGGATTGTATCAACCATTGCCAATACCAAAGAGGCCTTGGGATGCAATAAGCATGGATTTTGTGTTGGGATTGCCAAGGACACAAAGAGGATTTGATTCCATATTTGTGGTGATGGATAGATTTTCAAAGATGGCACATTTCATCCCATGCTAGAAGACCAGTGATGCAACACATGTTGCAAATCTGTTTTTCAGAGAAGTTGCGAGACTTCACGGCCTACCTAGGAGCATTGTCTCAGACAGAGACACAAAATTTGTTGGTCACTTTTGGAGGACGTTGTGGAAGAATATGGAGACAGATTTGTCCTTCATCTCAGCTTATCACCCTCAGACAGATGGGCAAACTTGGGTGGTAAATAAAAGTTTGGGAAACTTATTGAGAATCCTGGTTACTGAACACCATAACCAATGGCATCAGATCCTGCCACAAGCAGAATTTGCATACAATGACTCACCAAACAGAAGAACTGGAAGGAGCCTGTTCCAAATACTCTATATAATGCAATCCATGGGAGTGTCTAAGTTAAGGGACTTGGAATAGGGAGAGATCAGAAGTGCTAGAGCAAAGGATTTTGTTGTTGAAATGCAGAGACTCCATTGTCGGATCAAAGAACAATTACAAAGTTCTAATTAGAAATACAAACACAGAGCTGATCAACATCGCAGGGAACTTCAATTTGAAGTGGGAGATCAATTTTTAGCACATCTCGGGAAGGAAAGGTTCCCTAGGGGAACATATAACAAATTGAAGATGAAGAAGATAGAACCCTGTAATATCTTGAGGAAGTTTGATGCAAACGCCTATGAGATCAAACTGTCAGATGGTGTGGGAATTTCACCCATATTCAATGTTTCATACATGTACCCTTATAGGAAATATGACACATAGGCGTCAGAACATCAAGCAAAGATTCAGTGGGAGAAATAAATGCTTGTGGCAGAAAATCCGCAGATGGAGAAAATTGTTGATCAGAGAATTGGAAAAAAGACCAGGAGGAAGACTTATTTTGAGTATCTGGTCAAATGGAAGGGACACCCAATAGAATATGCCAGTTGGGAAAATGGAGTTGTTATCCAGAAGTGGGGAAGGTCAATAGAGGAGCTCATCGACAGGAGTCCATGAATTTTTGTCAAGGGGAGTATGATGCAGGAGCATCATTGGCAAGCACGCAGAGGTGGGACCACCAAATGCGTGAGAGTTCTCCCGGAACTTCAACATGGCAGTCCAACTAATTTCAGGATCTGCCTCCACTCAGCGCTGAAATTCACCTTCGGAGACACGCTTGAACTGATGTCGGGTTTTCCCTTTGAAGCAAGTTTTTGAAATTGTAAAACCGAGCAGAAGCTTCCACTTCGGCTCTGGAAAGCGACCGATCTAAGATAGCGTAGGATAAGGTTTAGAGTAGGCAAGTAACCAAGGGAAACCCTAGAATAATTTTTTGAGTTATGTAGAAGTTTGTACACCCGGTTAAAAAAGGGGGGAATACAGAGAAAAATTTGTTGCAAGAGAGAACTGCGAGTAGCAGGAGATATCAATCTTTTGGAGTTTTTGTAATTTTGAATGTAATCTATAGCCATTGGGCACTTGTGAATATAACCGAATGAAAAATTGATCCAAATGTGTTGAGCTTGGACTGTGTGTATTTTCCTGTTATTTTTTGTTTTATAAACAAGTGAATGGAACTATGAGATTTTGGCAGTTTCAATTGTTTCTCTTCATTTGGGATCTCTGCAAGGTGTGCATCGAACCAGGGAGGAATGTTGTGGAATTGTTTTCTCTCCATCGGGAGCTCTTCAAGGTGTGCATCGAGCCAGAGAGAAAATGTTGTGAATCTGAGCTATTGAACTCCCTCAAACGCAGGGAGTGCGTGTGATATGGAGTCTGAACTAGACAAAGCTCAGGAGGAATAACACTTCAGAAAGTATTATCAGGATCCAGGAACCCATCCCCTGGAAGGAGCGAAGACTGAGTCTTCGCAGACTTAGAAATCTCCTAAGTCAAAATTTAGTAAAATCTTAAGAGGAAGAACGTTGTCGGGCATTGGATCGAGGTGGAAATCCCCATAGGCCGTCCGATTGAAGGAAGGAGCACATGATTTAACCCTACATAGATCCAAGAGGAGAGTTCAGAAATCTAAACAGACAGTGGAGAATCCTCGAGGAGGAACACCAAAACCCCACAGGCCATCATATCAGGTAGAACTGTGAGGAGGTTAGCGACAAGAGTTTCTCGACGTTCATTTCGGGACTTCGGGTACTGGGAGTTAGAAAGACATGGGTTCTAGTCCTTCAAAACCCTAAATTGTGAAATCATGAAGTCACGATTCGAACAGGGCCATCAATCATAGGATGATTTGGACCATTGGTTCATTTCGAGACTTCGGGTACCGAGATTTGGAAAGATAGAGGTTCTTGTCCCTTAGAACCTTGAATCGTGAAATAGCAAAATCATGATTCGATGTGAACCATTGATCACAGGGATTATTGTGAGCCGTTGATTGAACGCCAAGGCATTTTGGTGTTTTTTCATTTGATAATTTTGACTTTTCGGTGACCAAAGACTCCAAGGAGCAGGGATACCCTTTGTACCCTGATTTCACGAAACGTGAAATCCTGAAATTAATAAGCACCAGGCCTTTTTTCTTTTCAGTGACTGAAGACTCCAAGGAGTAGGGACACCCTTTGTATCCTAATTTCTCGAAACGTGAAATATTGAAATCGAGAGGTGCTGAAAATTTCAGCTTTTCGGTGATTAGAGGTTCTAAGGAGCAAGGACATCCCGCTCATCCTGATTTCATGAAACGTGAAATCCTGAAAGAATAGGTGCCGAGTATTTCATATTTTCGATGATCGGAGACCCTAAGGTGCAATGATATCCCTTGCATCAAGATTTCACGAAAAGAGAAATCCTGAAGGAGTGAGCGTCGGGCCATTTCGACATTTCGGCTATTGGAGGTTCGAGAGACTAGAAGATGGAACACTTGACTCGGGAAGTCTTGGTCTCAGATAAGTTCCTTGTCATCTTGGCACTTGGTCACATCCCTTGGTCTTGCGCCGTGGGAGCTCATGCTTGGTGCCCAAAAAATCCAACTGAGCATCCGTAAGGGACCTGGGTAATTGTTTGAAGGGTTCCAGTTCGGAACCAAAAGAGCCATTTTGGCTCCAGAATCAGAAGATCCTAACCGAGATGTTGCACAAAACTTAAGAGGGATAGGGGGCTTGCATAATTTCTTTACATGGGCTTTCCTTCTAACTCCCACCTTTCCATTCTAGCCGAACGCGATTTTATCACTTTTGTTACCTCATCCATCCGAAGGGGAAAGGGAGAGGAATTGAATGGGGAGGCTCCAGGTCTCTTCCTGGATATGTCTCTATCATCCTTATTCCTAAGTCGGTAAACAACCAATATGTTATATTCTACTTCTACAGCTGCATCCTCAATGTGAGCCAGAGTAGTCGCTCTCCTTTCCCTCAACAGGAGGCAGAAATCGAGATCAAAAGTGCCAGCATAAGTGATTTTAGCAGAGGCTTCTAAGGGCTTTATCTCAGTGGGGATCTTATTGTACATTTTATTGAATCTCTTGAAGAAGTCAGAGACAAAATATCCATCCTTTCTCTTCAAAGACCCAAACTTTGTCATGTAATACATGAAGTCTTTTTTGTCTCCCCACTATCTCAAAAGGGCATTATCAAAAGCCTCAATCCCATCGATAGATCCAGGAGGCAGGACCCTAAACCACTTTCTAGCCTTGCCTTCAAGGATATGGATGAAAATCCTCATCCATACATCTGCATGCATGATAACATGATCATCTGTAAAACTGTAAAAGGATTCAAGGTGTTCTTCTGTAGCTATGACCCCTTCGCCTATAAACTTGGGCAGCTACTTAAGGTAGCCATCTACAAGAAGGGCATTGAGAGGCTGAGGTAACAAAAGGGGAGCATACCTAGTAGCTATTATAGCCTCCATTATGGTCATGGGGGGATTTTCTCTTGCCATAGGAATATTAGGTGGAGGAGAACTCAGAGGAGAAGAAGCTCGAACAGGGGATACTGGAAATGAGCTTCTAGGTGGAAGGGGGAACAATGGGGGATTCAGAGAGAAGGCTATGGGGCTTGAGTCAGCAGATGCTTCTCCTTGTGCAGTAGAAACAACAGTAATAAGAGGAGGACTGGTAAATCTAGGGGTGGGGAAATATTTTGTGGTCTTGGGTCTATGCCAAGGTACAACTGAAGGGGAGAGGGGAGTGACAAGGATTTATCCCTCCAATCTTAGACTAGGAGGGGAAAACTCAATAGGAACACTTCCGAAATTTAGGAAACGAGAAAATTCAGAAAAAGGTTTGATAGGAAGCTTAGAAGAAGAAAATGGAGTTTCTATAGAAGGAGATGACAAATTACTTGGTTCAGCAGTGGAAGTTTCTCCTTCAGAGGCCTTTCCTTTTTTGATAATCGCCTCTGGATCATCTTCAGGTGTAGCTAGAGGCAGCTGTAGATGGGACCACGTGTGTCTACCTTTGGAATCCATAACTAAAACAATAGGTTCTCCACAGTGGAGTCATCACAATGGAGTCACCAGGTGCACAGTAGCAATCTTGTAGGGCTCTGATGCCTGATGCACCTTCAAAATCAGAGGCTCGATGTCATTTGATCCAAGGGAAAATTTTCAACTTCATCCCCGATAGCGGCGCCATAAATGTTGGCATCTGAAGTCACTCCTTTATTGCAGTAGGAGTAAGCCTAATGCCCATCATTTTATGTCACTATTTGTTGACAAAGGGTGATGAATGGAAGCAAACTCAGAACAATATCATTCTAACTCAGAAACTAGGCCAGGCATGCACAAGCAGATGAGGTCTTGATTTAACTTCAGACAGTAAGTTGTAATAAAGGTGAGAAGGGGGAAGACTTTTGTGAGGAAATGCAAAGGCGTGTTGTAGGCATTGAGCTTCCAACAACCTGTAGAACAAAACTTTGAACACACGAACCTCTTATATTCAAAAGCAGAAACACTAAAAGAACATAACAACGCTATAATAAATCATTTATCATAACACAATCACGATGATTCATGTGAATCAATCAATCATGAACCCTTTTAGTATGAGATGGAAACCATATGAAAAAGAGATCTACCTTACATTGAACAAGAAAATTTCATATGTGGTTACATAGCCAGGAAAACCAGTGCTTCATTAAAACATTTCAGTCGGGAGCTCTGCTCTACCATCCATCCTTACAAAATATGAAAACTGAGTCTATATACCCAGAGCAATTCACCTCCTTGGCCCCAGGAAGGTAGCTGAGCTACCTCATTTAAGGATTTACGTGCGCATGATCTTTCTTCAGACTATACATGCAGCTTCTTGTCTGACACTGCTTCAGACGACATGGCTTCTGTAGGGAAACTACTCATCGGAGTACCACAAGCTGACTGCTTCTGACCCTTCCCATGCCTTCCATTTATGGGTTGAGTTGAGGTCTCAACCACCTGCTCAATATTCATTAAGTGCTTCTTCCATGGAGGGTGGTCTGAATACATAGAGAGTGACCACGTGTTGGCTTTCCAAAGCTTGGAGGCCAGGCTTCATTTCTTCAGGTTTCACTCTCAACATAACCACAGGGCCATGCAATTGTCTTCAAGGACACTTCAACATTTTCCTTTTGGGGATTTCCTCATGCTGTGTCCAAGATCCCCGATACCTTGTGTTGCGAAATTTCCCTATCCAAACCAACAACTTGATCTTCCCTTAACATCGATGGCCATGATTCCTTCCTTATCCGGCTCTTAGTCATCTGTGGTCTAAAAAGGCACCTATCTTTTCCCTTTGGCCCTACTTTCTATTTGATAGTGGGATGTGACCTTGCGCTAAAACCAAAGGTGCTCCATGGATTTCGAGTATCGGCGATGGGAGGGAGTAAACTCCTCACCCTTGATAATCTTGATTGTCGAAATTGCGAAGGGGGCTACATCATGCTGGTGCCTTCCTTACCCCTCGCTCATATAATCGTCGTCTAGGATCATGGGCCTATCTCTTGGGGGATTTTACATTTCGTGTTTCGGGTTATGGTGATTCCCGATGCAGTGGAGGAGTGACCCCTTGTCTTTCAATGTCCCGGTAGTCGGAATGTCGAAACGACTCTTGGGTGATTTTGCATTTCGTGTTTTGGGTTTCGGCGATTCCAGATGCAGTGAAAGAGAGACCCCTTGTCTTTCAAAGTCCCAGTAGCCGAAATGTCAAAACAAATCCTGGGCGATTTTAAATTTTGTGTTTTGGGTTTCGGTGATTCCAGATGTAGTGAAGGAGCGACCCCATGTCTTTCAAAGTCCCGGTAGTCGAAATCGCGACTGAGCCTGATCAAGAGCCATGTGTCCTGACTGGATCGGGCAACCACGATCATTTCGTGACTTTGGCCATAAGAGATGAGCCCATGCGCTAAACCTCGTGTGACTCCATGACTCATGCTTACCCGATGACCAACGATCTACTCCATCTATGGATCCTCACCGTTGAAAACAAAATGCCCGCTCGCTTGATTTTAAGCCCGAAATGCAATTCTTCTGTGTGTTGCACTTGGCGCTCATGACTGTGGCCTTTGAATAAAATGAATTTGATGGGTTTTTAAACCCCATTTCTACGCATTTACACCAAGGGACCGAAATCAGAGAGAAACACCCCCTTGTAAGAATTGGTGCTAACAGTGTCCACCTTTTCCTCATGCGTAGGAAGACTTGGGAAGGGGAAAAGGCCTAAAAAGGACTACTAAAGTTAACCAGGGTAAAAAGGGTCAACATGAATTAGCTATGATTTACTTTAACCACTTTATGGTACTTGTAATTTCCATCATAAGCCTAAATTTTCCCTTGCAAGAGTTGGTAGGGGGTTAGGGAAAGTAAATATCAATCTTGGAAAGCGTTGTTATATTTGTGATCATTTTAAAATAGAGGCATTATCAATGAGTTCAATTAGGTGAACTTTGCTACATTAAATCATCAACCTGGGGTTCATAAACTGACTAAGTGCATGCAAAATATATGTAGGACTTAGATTCTAATATATCCCTAAATATCCGAGGAAAAAATATATCCCTAAATAACTATTATGAAAAATTGAATTTGTTCATATTTTAGTTGTAAAAACAGAGTCACTCCTTTAGCTACAAAAAACAGAGTAATTTTTCATTGTTTATTTGCAGAAAAAAGAGTTTTTGTTCAGCTATAGAAAGAACATAGTATTTGCAAACGATCAAAAATAGATTAATAAAGACACAAGGACAATTACAAACACTTAGGATCATCAATATACTATATTTTTAATTTTTGTATTTCAATTATCTAAAGCAATGAGAGTTCATGCATCTGAAATAAAAATCAATTATTCAAGTAATGTTTATTGTGTTAATTACCTTGTGTAAATGAAAATAAATGAACTTGCATAAGGGAAATGATGAGAAATGTAAATCACACAATTGATACGTAAAACAATACCAACAGAAATAAAACTAAGCAACATAGTCCTCCTTAGGGGGGCCTCTTGGCTGGATGAGCGTTGTTGAGAGAAAACTTATAAAACTAAATCTTATAACTCATGAAGTTGAAAAGCAACCAGAACTTTGTTGTATTAATTCAAAATAGCAATGTGAGTTTACAAAAATTCAATATCAACATAGTCATCACTTATGAAGGTTTGATGACCAATATTTATACATTATATACAAGATTTCATAGATCCAATTCTCACATATCTTAAACCAGTCGCAACTATAATTCTAGGAAAACTCGTTTTAGAAAATCAAGCATATCTCCCAGATCCTTCACCTTTTGAGGAAACTTCTCATTAGTCAGCTAATTAAACCCGTTATGCATAAAACCCATGTCCCCAAATTTGTATATTCTCCTTCATATGCTTGCAACTAACCCTGCAAAAATGCCTCTCTATTCTAGCACAGGTTTGAAATTCATATTTGAAATATTCATGGTTATATGAAATGAACTATATCAACCCACATATGGAGAAATTCATGAAATTTTGCATGAATTTATCTCATTCAATATTGTTGACGCCTTTTTCTTATTTGGTGTGGATCCAGCTCGCATGGTTTTCCATTTTTTTCATGTGTTGTCTATGGTTTTTCATTTTTTCATGTGTTGACTGTAGCTTTGGCTTGTCTCATGCACTAACCTAGAGGACTCTTGGCCTAAGATGATTGATGGAAAAGCTTCATGTGTTGATTTGGAATCTTCTACAAGTCGAGCTCCCAACTTGGAGTGTGAGTGGCCCTATGGAACAACAATTCTACTGCAAAAATAATTTAGTGGATACAAAATTGTATTTGATTTGTTATAGAATCAGAGTTTTTGTAGCGACTCATGAAAAGTAAAAACTAATTAAATCAAATTGCATAAGGAAGAATAGAAATGAGTGTAGAATGGAAAATTTACCTCTAATTTCATGAAGATACACAAGTTCTATAGTTGAGCATGATATTTATGGCAAAAGGGGTAAAATAAGATATAAACTAGTTCATAGGTATAGGCTTTGGATGGAAGTTTACGATAGAAAAGTGACAAAAAGAGTATGTTTTAAGGATGCAACAAGCATGTTTTGTAATTAGGGGCTAGCCATTGGAGGATTATTACAAAATTCATCTTGAGAAGAAATGGTTTTTTGGATTGTGATTTTTGGGAAGGGTAGATTGATTATTTCTCTAATTTAGTCTGATTAGATTGATGAGATAGGAGTGTACCTAACCAATTATGGGTATTGAGGCTCATTTGTGCTTGGAAATTTGTATTGCGTGCCCTTGGAATCCTACTAGAAAGTATGATATTGGACTAACCAAGGGTACTCATGAGGGGCAATAGTGGTAGTAAGATCCTTGCAAATGTGTGCCACTATTGAGTATGGTGCTAACCTAACCAATGGAATTTATTAGGGGAGAGGGTGGTAGTAATATCCATACACACCAATCCATGAGGGGTTTTAGGGGGTGTTGTAAGACAAAAATACTCTCCATCACACTTTGGTTGATCAACTGGATGCCTGATCTTGGTATTAATTTGAGAATTTTGTTAGCCATCAATTGAGTTTTGGTTCAATATCATTCATTAAGCTTGAACCCTACTTGAGGGGAAATACCTAGTTAAGGTATTTTCATTGCTTGGGTGAAAAATCAACCCTTTGGTGTGATTGCCTCACCTAGTTGGATTCCTATTCAAGGAACATTAGTTTGGAACATTGTTGGACTTTATGCAGAGGAAGGAATATAGGTATGCAGTGGATGTATAAGCTCAGCTTAAAATGAAAATACAGATGTTCGAACGTTTATTTTGCATATATTTTAAAAATGACGAGATTTGCACAACTGTCATGAAATTAAAGCTCTTAATGCAAAAGATATTTTACTGAGATACGCTTTTAATGTCCATACCTAGGTGATCTTGATTTTTTCAAAAAAAACGAGAAACTTACTTAATCAGAAAATGAAGCATTAATGAACACTTAAAAATGATTACCATTAAACCTGTTTTAGAAAGAAGATTGATTAATGTTAATCGTAATTTAAGGCTGAAAACTTCATTTTTTGGGATTTCAGAAATCCTGATGTTGAGAGGTATGTAGTTGATGAAAAACGAAATCCAAAAATGCGAAATCGCGAAATCGCGATGCTTTAATTAAGAATTAAATGCTTTTAGCATGTTAATTAATTGAGATTAGACCTTTTTTTCAGGATTTCAGAAATCGGGATTTCGGGAAACATGATGACAAGAGACGTGTTCTCATAGAACCGTGAATTCGAAAATCATGAAATCGCAAAATCGCGATGGCTTGTTTCTTTTTTCAAAATAAGACTTAACTTATCTTAATTAATTTAAAAAACATGATTAGGGCCAAAACATAATTAGTTTAATTTAATGTGATTTATGAATCGGGGTTTTGGAAATCGGGATTTCAGGAAACATGATGACAAGAGACGCGCTCTCATAGAACCGCGAATCCTGAAATGGCGATATAATTATGTTAACCTTTAACCTTTCTTAGAAGAGATTAAACTAATTAATTTTTTAAATTAAGGTTCCAATATTTCGGGAAATCGGGGATCGGGGTTTCGTGATTCAATTTTCATCAAACATTTGTTTGCAGAAAACCCCTAATCACGATTTCTTTAACGTTTAAATTAAAAAATCGCAAATTTTAAAATTACAATTCGTTTTAAAAACAAAAATCAAAGAGCACTGGAAAATTTATATTTTTGTAAACTTTTTTCCGTTCGTTATCCAAAAAACAATTGATAAAAAAGGTATCGTGAATTTTAGAAATGACGAAACTCTTATTTTAAGAAAGTTGAAAGCCGAAAAACACAAAAAATAAAAATCTAGGCCTTAAGGATAAAAGATTTTAAGATGTGTTTCAACATAGGCTCCAACTGGGGACCTCGTCTCCCTGTGGGACGAGGAGAACATGTAGAATCAATGCCTTCATTGGGTAAATGGTGTGAAGGGTTTATCACTGCTAAACTGTTTAAAGGAGAGGAAAAAGAGATTTTATAAAACCTTTGAAAACCTTTTCAAAAAAATTTATTTGCTTTAAACTCAGTTGTAGTCTTCTTCATAATATTCTCCTTCTCATTCTAAATTTAAGTTAGTATTAAGATGATTATAAAAATCTTAGGAAACTCAATAGATTTGTAAATTTCAGCGTGCATGAATCGAAATAAAATTTTTATTTTTATTATTATTTTTTAATTGGGGAGCTCTATTTTGACTTAAGATGAGTATCCGGTTTCAAAAAACTGATAAGTAGAATAGAGTAATAGATAAGTATGACAACCTTACAGACACCTCGGATATTGCTTCACTGCCAGCGGGCCTGTTCAGTACCCTGGTGAAGTTACCTGTCCCTTTTTACTGAATTTCCTTTCACCGCTTCGAGTACTAATTTTATGCTCAGATATTGCTTCACTGCCAGTAGGCATGTTCAATACCCCAATGAAGTTATCTGTTCGCTTTTATATTTATATGAGGGAAATCATTTAAATGAATTTCCTTTCATCGTCTGTGGGACTAGATGGGGGCAATCAAATATGAATTTCCTTTCACCATCTGTCTTATAGTTAGCTTGTGCATACGAAGCGGGGGAAATCAGTGATACTTAAAATATCAGGGGTGGTTATATGTGTAAAAATTTAAAATAGAGGTTTGTCAACCTGTTTTGATTATTCTAGACCAATTTTTCTCCACTTTCAAAACTCTTCAGTCTGTAGAGAAAAAGGGAAATATTATTTTCAGGGGTTTTCTTTTGAGCAAGCTTAAATCCTCAAACAAACTATTAAGAAACCTAAGAGAGTCAGAATCAACCTAAACATAACCACTTTTAGTCAGAAAATAATAACTATGAAGACTGGACTTACTGAATTTAATCATTTGTTGATTTTCAAGGTTAATACATAATCTCTCATATTTTGATGAGAAAGCCCAAAAATGTGAAAGATAGTATCGAGGGTATAAAAGGAGATGTTCAACAATCTGTAAGCCATAAAACATAGGTTATGATTTCAAAAATAACTCTTTGGACTCTTTTCTTCTTATTTATTATTATTATTATTATTTATTTATTTATTTTTGCAAAATGAGAATGGATTTTCTAAAAAATGAAAAACAAAACGGTATATACAATGAGATCTTCTATAAATTAATTATTCCATATAATGCTTTAAAAAATGCCCATTAACAGGGGCATTCAAGATCTTACCATCCAAATTTTCAAGCAGAAATGAATTTTTTCCTTCAGAAGATGCTAC
>JZKD02S1821962.1:247741-260121 GCA_000966675.3 Picea glauca
ATATTTTCCCTGTAGTTCAGCAATAATATCATCTGCAATATTTTGATATGTGAAATCATCAGTCATATTATTGCTAACATGTTCTTCCGATGTACTTTCTTTACTTAAAGATGCTCCGTAATCCTGTCTTGATAAATAAGGGGATTTATTATCATCGCCAAGGTTACTAATATCTTCATCGATTTCTTCAAAATATCCTAAATATTCCTCTCCGATGTAGTTTTCACTTTTAAAGGGTGTTTGAATTTTTTGATCTTCATTTTTAATTATTTTCTGTGGTCCTTGAGGTTCAGGATTTCTTCGAAAATCTTTTCTAGGGAAATTATCTCTTTTCGATTTCTCTAGTTCCATTTTCAAAATTTTGTTTGAAAGTTCTCGAATGACCCTAGCCATCTCTTCTATTCTATCTCTCGAGGATTTTCCTGATCCTAAAGATCCACCTTGTTCTTTAAATTTCTTATTTTCTTTGTTTCCAGTTTCAGTCTTTGCTTTAAGTTTCCCTGATGCCATTATGTTTGATTTAATATTGATCGCATCATCCTGCATTTTTGTGAGATCTATTGATCTCCTTTCTCTCAATAATAAGGTAAAATTGGGGTCAAAAGCGCCAACAAAATTCACTTTTGCTGCAGGTTGTGAAGGTTTAACCTCGATTGGAATTTTATTATACAACTTATTGAACCTTTGTGTGAATTCAAGAACTAACTCAGAGTTTTTCTTTCTAAGGGATCCGAATTCAGTTAAGTAGTAGAGGTGATCTTTCCTCTCTCCCCATTGTTTAATAAATGCACTTTCAAGTTCTTCATAGGATCTTAAAGATCCAGCTACTAAGGATCTAAACCAGGTCCTCACCTGTCCCTCAAAATTTTGAACGAGGAGTCTAGAACAAACATCTTCATGTTCTATTCCGAGTATGCCAGCAAATTGATCAAAAAAGTTTATATGTTCTTGGGCAGTCAAATCACCTTCCCCTGTAAATTTCGGAAGGCTTTTCATATAATTCTCGAGAAGATCATGAAGAGGAACAGGAAGAACAAGGGGAGCATATCTAGCAGCCACTTTAGCGAAAATTCCGGGAAGCGGTTCTTGACCACCTCCAGGGGCAACACCTCCAGCTCCAACACCTCCTTGTGCAGCCATGATTAGATTTGGGACTGAAGTTTGGACAGTGTGAGGAGAAGATTCTCGAAAATCTGGAGAAGAAACTTTAGGAAATGAGAAAGTATCAAATGAGGGGGGAAGTGAAAGTAATCTTTCAAGAGTTTTCGATGAGTTTGATTGCGTAAAGTCAGGTTGATCTATAGTATATGTGGATAAAAAGACTTGTTTAAGTGATTTTCGCGATTTTAAATTTTTTTCCGGATCAGAGATTGGCGATGTTTGCTTGCTATCCGGGTTTTTTCTGGTGTTCTTTCAGCTACTAGCTAGTTTAGTTATTGTGGAGTCGCCAAGTGAAAAAAAAAAAATAGCCTTAGAAGTTTTTTCGTTTTTTATTCACTATCAAAACAGAAAATGTCAATGTCGTTCTTCCCAGGGAAAAGATTCGTTTCTTCGTTCCCCGGCAATGGTGCCAAAAAGATGTTGTTCCTGAGTTTATGTTTTAAGGCTATAAAACATACCGTCAAGGCATCCGTAAATGATTTAAAGAAATGATTTGGGAATAAGGAATCAGAGAAATATTAAAGCAGATTCAGTTTCTCAACTGCCTCTGTCTTGCTTCCCGTTGTTCTTGGATGCTAATGTCTCACTTAATAGCATCCCATGATCATTCTAACTCAACCCGGTTAGTTGTTGTTTGTAAAATGGTGTTAAATAAATTCAAGGCAATACTGGTTTGATCCTGAAGGCCTGGTTCAACGTTGGGTTGTCTGCTACTTGGGACAGTCATGGATGATAAAACTTTATTTGATTGTAAAGGGATTTTAATCAATTTGTTACTTCAGATTTCTAGAGATGAGAATAAGAAAAACAATTTTAAAATTCAAAACAGTAATGTAAACACATTCAAGGTCGTTTCCTGGTTTTGTAACAATTTCAAGAATTGTAAACAACAAATAAACACTACAGAAAAATATGAGGCTTTAATCAAGAAATAATCTCATATTTCAATAGACAAGGATGAAAGAAAAATGAGGTTTCTAACAAGAGTTAAGTGTTAAGGAACAAAAGTTTTACAGGTCTTGAAATTGCTAAAAGCGATTTCAGAGGAAAAACTGTAAATCATTTGACATCCAAACCAATCTGAAATATAAATCAATGATGTATATAACTTTCAAATTGATTACTTGTTAGAAAAACATTAAAAGGAAAAGTTCAACAATGTATAATAAACGAGAAGCAGAAACATAGCTACAAAGTTGCAGGATCCAGAATCTCATTTGCGATCTATATTCTGATGTATTTGAAAACTGATATTATAAAATGGCTCTCTCCAAAATTTCTGAAGCCTTTTCTCAGCCTTTAAAAACTATATTTATACATTTTTATCAAAGTTTCTCGTTGGTGATTAACCAACTTCCTAATATTTCGGTTACATAAAAATAATGTCAACCGTTTACAATTTCTTTTTAAATTTCTAATAATAAAAACATTTAAAAAAGTTTTAAGCTTGTGTTGACGAACTTCCTTTTTCCGCATCAATACACTGAATGCATTTCCCTAAAAACTTCACAAAGATCCTGGGAGCGTCGGGTATCTCATTTGCTTCAAATGAGAAAAAACTCTTCTGCAATTCGGGCAACCGACTTTCTATCATCTTTTCTGTGAATTTAACGGTTTTCAACTTTAGATTTGAAGTCACCATCCACTTATTGATCTCTGTTATATTGATCAATTTAATTTTAGCAATCTATGTTTTCATTTTCTCCAGCTCTTCTTTTAACCTTAGCTGGTGCTTGGCAATATTAATTTCGCCTAATAATCCCGAACAATCATCTGTTTCGATATTCAATGAATCTCTTTCAAAGAGATTGAAGATTCCCTGGCAATCCTCATTAACTTCTCTTGTGATTCGTTTATATTCAGCCAGTTTTTCTTCCCACACTTTTATCATTATGTCCCCTATAACCTGTTCAGAAATAGATAATTTCTGAGTCTTTCCAATTCCTTCCTTTGATGAGAAAGCCACTGCCTTCTGAAAAGTTGTTCTAGCTGCTTTCGTCTCCCTTTCTTTCTGGAACACATTCTCCAAAGACTTATTTGATTCCTGAAAATAATTCTGGATTACTTCCAGATTCAAGAACACTTTATGTTGTTCCTCCTCTATTCTTACATATATCTCCAATGCCTGTATCCTAAAATTTTCAAGTTCTACTACCTGGTTAGTAATAGAAACAATCTTATCTTGCAAATGTTTGTTCTCTTCTCCCATCTTTTGAACCTGTTCCTGTGTGACCTGTATTAAGTGTTTTGCCTCATCCAAGTCTTTATTTAATTTCTGTATTTCTTGCATATCCTTTAGTCTAGCTTGTTCTAGACCTTTCTGTATTCCCCAACTAATATTTCTTTAATTTTCCTTTAGTTTGTCTTGTAACTGGATTATTGTTTGGTCCTTCTATTCAAGCATAGTTGTTAAATTGCCAATAGAATACATGTTTGTTGATGCTATAGCACCCATTGTACCTGCTATTTCTGTAGCAAATTATCCATCCTTGATTTTCTTTCCATCTATAATAACTCTATTCTTTTTAATCATTCCTTCTCCTCTTGGATGAATTTCCTATTTCAAGACTGCTCTTCGCTTTTTGCTGAAAAAGTAATATGATGAGGGGATTTCATCTCTCAAAATGGGCTCTAGATCACTGAAATATAAAACTCCTTCATGGGGGGTTCTGAAAGTCGACTGTAATGGAGTTAAAGAGGTGATAGGACTACCAAGTTTTGTTGAAGTTGTTCCTCCTATTTTGTCTGGAACATTCTTCATGATTTCTGGAATTTTTTCTGGCTCTTTTCCCTTATCCATTTCCATTTCTTTTGTTTGAGAACCCTCTGTATCTTGGGAAGGTATCTCTGTGTTTTTCATCTTACCTTTGTTATTTTCTTTATCCTGTATATTAGTTTCAAACCCTGGAGGGGATCCTTGTTGTTCTGGCGATGGAGTCAAAATTTCACCCTGTAAAATCTTAGGTAGGCAGCTTTGCCTATGGCTTTGAAAAGATGCAAACCCATTCTGTGAGTCAGGTGGCAAGGCCTGGACTCTTTTCAGCACTTCTTCATACGACTTAAAATCTTTAAAAATATCATCATAAATAGATACTTCATGTTCATATCCCTTTAGATTACAATGTATGTAATGCCTACTTATTATTTGGTAGGGGTCATATTTTTTGTGCTCAATATTTACTAACTTCACTTCTTCCAATGACTTGGCCTCTACCTTAGAATGGCCTAAATTTGATAAAGGAAATTTCCCAATATGAACAAGGAAAGATGGCCATGCTTTTTTCTGTAGTTCTTTTAACTCCAATCCAACACCGCCCTTGGCTATCTGATGAGCTACTTCACTGCACACCATTCTGTCTGGTAGGAATTTTGGGAGTGCGTGGGGGGGAATGGAACAACCATAAACCCTAATATAGGAAAAAAATTCCTCAATAAACCAGTCGAAAACTGATTTAAGACTTTCTATGACTACATCAGAAATGTGAGGGGGTTCGCATCCAAAAAATAATTTGTACATAGGAATAATGACAAAATGACAAACCTCATAAAAAACGTCTTTATCTTTTTCTTCCCAAAGGGTCGAATGGTATTTATGAATGGGTTATGGACATGAGATGCTCCAACTCCAATTCATTAATGGAAAGGGGGTCATAAAACAGATTGCATCCATAATGTATGCAGACATATAAAAAGACATTGGTTGTCCCTTTGACTTAGCTGTTTTGTAATTTGAAATTTCTTGGGTTAGGTTATCCGACAAAATTTTATGCCAGTTAAAACCATTTCCTTCTGAAGTTTCCTCTAAGAAAGGTACCTAGTCTGCATGAAAGTGACAGGGATCTTTTCTCCCGACAAGTCTGCATAACATAATGGATATATAAACCATATATTCATTCAAGGAGGCTGTAGCATAAATCCCATGAGTATCAGCCCTAAACTTTTCTTCAGACCTCGCCCATCCTCTAATCATGTCGAGATATGTCTGGTCTGCCTCAATACATTCCTTTCTCTGAAACTCAGCTAAAAAAATAGCATTAAAAGTATGTTTATGATTCGACGAGAGTTTATACATTACTTGAATGTGCTCAGGCCTGAGTGAGCCAACGATGGCCCCTTGCTTGTTTAGAATGCTCCTTGTGGGGATGTCAACTTTATCCAGAGCCTAGCCAATCATATCAGTATATGCCACCAGCCTCGGACGTGCAACAACCTTATGAAGCTTAGACTCAGCAATGTCCCAGAGATGATTTTCAGAATCAGGGTCAGCATTCTTTAGCTCGTACTCCAGCAATTCAAAAATTTGAGTCCATGATTTGATGGAGTTTATGGCATGTGGAGTAGTATTAGAGATAATATCACCTTCCTGTGTGTCTTCATTTTTCTTTGGTGCCTTTTTAGGTGCCATGGCTCTGCGTTTGACTTGAAAACCTGTCACGGAAATTGGATGAATAAGCTCAGCTTAAAATGAAAATACAGACGTTCGAACATTTATTTTGAATATATTTTACAAATGATGAGATTTGCACAACTGTCACAAAATTAAATCTCTTAATGAAAAAGATATTTTACCGAGATACGCTTTTAATGTTTGTACCTAGGCGCTCTCGATTTTTTCAAAAAAAACGAGAAACTTACTTAATCAGAAAATGAAGCATTAATGAACACTTAAAAAATGATTACCATTAAACCTGTTTTAGAAAGAAGATTGATTAATGTTAATCATAATTTAAGGCTGAAAACTTCATTTTTCGAGATTTCAGAAATACTGATGTCGAGAGGTATGTAGTTGATGAAAAACGAAATCCAAAAATGCGAAATCGCGAAATCGCAATTCTTTAATTAAGAATTAAACGCTTTTAGCATGTTAATTAATTGAGATTAGACCTTTTTCGGTATTTTGGAAATCGGGATTTCGAGAAACATGATGACAGGAGACGTGTTCTCATAGAACTGCGAATCCTGAAATCACGAAATCGTGATGGCTTGTTTCTTTTTTCAAAATAAGACTTGACTTATCTTAATTAATTAAAAAATCACGATTAGGGCCAAAACATAATTAGTTTAATTTAATGTGATTTATGAATCGGGGTTTCGGAAATCAGGATTTCGGGATTTCGGGAAACATGATGACAAGAGATGCACTCTCATAGAACCGTGAATCCTGAAATGGAGATATAATTATGTTAACCTTTAACCTTTCTTAGAAGAGATTAAACTAATTAATTTTTTAAATTAAGGTTCCAATGTTTCTGGAAATCGGGGATCAGGGTTTCATGATTCAATTTTCATCAAACATTTGTTTGCAAAAAACCCCGAATCCCGATTTCTTTAACATTTAAATTAAAAAATCGCAAATTTTAAAATTACAATTCGTTTTTTTTTTTAAATTCAAAGAGCGCTGGAAAAATTATATTTTTGTAAAAAAAATTCCATTCGTTATCCAAAAAAAAATTGATAAAAAAGGTATCATGAATTTTAGAAATGACGAAACTCTTATTTTAAGAAAGACGAAACACAAAAAATAAAAATCTAGGCCTTAAGGATAAAAGATTTTAAGATGTGTTTCAACATAGGTAACATCGTCCTGGGAAGGAGGGATGTTACAATTTGGTATTAGAGCCTCAAGTTGTCATTACTAAGTTCTTCTGGTGAAGGTTATATTTAACTATATGGTGAAGTAAAAGGAAGAGAACCCACAGAAAGACTTGAGTGGGAATGCACTCAGGTTTGGTTCTTAGAAAATAATTACAATGGTGTATTGATTTTCTTTTCTTTTCTTTTCCTTTTTCTTGTTTATTTCTTTTCTCTTTATTGTGTCATTTTTCATTATTATCTAGTTCATTTTTCTCATGTGGATTCTAGGTAAGATAGTTAATATTTGCATCTCATTCATACATTCATTGGAATCCATTATTTATAATAATGATGTAAATCAATATTGTTGCATTTAATTTCTCTTGGTATTAATGGTAGTACTTCTCAAGTTATAAAAATGCATTATTTTAATTTTTCTTCCCTCTGTAATGTGTTATAGAACATTATATTGTCACTTGATAACATAATATAAAAAAAAAACTTAATTACCTTACCTAGCTCTTGCATAAACTTAAGTTTTGGACCCTAGAAGTAATTCTAAAAAACATCAATCCCTCTATTGTGTCCTTGAAATCCTAGAATTCAGAATTTGTGTTGTATATATTTTCTTTGGTTGTTAATCATAGTGTTATCACCTTAACAATTTTCATATCGGGATCTAAAAATTTTGAAAATTTAGCGAAATGTTATACCACAGTAGAGGCATGATAGTTTAGGGGGTTGGGCTATATCCCATGACATATATACAAATACAACAAGGGCGGGAAGGGAGTAGCTCCACGGACCGTCGATTTTGAAGAATCCCAAATCCACAATTGAGGCCCACATCAGGCCGAAAAATAGCATGGGACTTAATTTCGCGAAGGAAGACCGGAGAAAACCATTATGGTTTTGATGGGGAATGCGTGGCACCCTTACACATGCATCGGGGCAGGAAATGGACTCCCCAAAACCACTTATCCCACGACCTCGATATCACGTGGTTTAAAATGTCACATCAATAACTCATGGGAAGGATGGCAGTTGGTCAAATCACCCCACATCACTAGTCCAGGTACTTTCCCAGATGACGTATCAACAGGACGTCGTCACATAACTAAATCAAAGCTCATCATTCGAAATGGATTGATGAAGCATGGCACACCAACGTACTATGAAAGTAATTCATGATTAAAATGCCAAGACTATCAAATCTCAGATATGAATCATTTTATCCTACTCTGGGAAATTGCCATCTTATGCATAAGAAAAATAAATCTCGACCTTTGTTGATTTCCTGAGTCTTGTAAATTCAAAGGGTGGAAAAATTACGGTCTCTGAAAAGTCTGAAAGGTATGGATAACACACATCAAATGGTGTTTGGCACGACCACGTTCTCAACTAATGTGCCAAACTGGTCAATAAGTAAGAAAGAAAGACGGGTCTTGCAAATATTGGCAACTAAATTTCATACCGAACCTGCAATTGAGACAGAGTCGAGGGTCAGATTAAACCCCGTTATGAGGGATCTCATCATAAATGAGAACACAGACAACACCTACAATCCATCCGCAAAGAGGAAAAGGAGAAAAAGGTGGAAGACGGAGGCCAAAACAGAGATGATAGAGAGTGTTGGAGAAAATCTCGCTTGATTGAGTACCCTGGAGGAGGAAATCGCCAAGCTGAGGTAAATTCTCAGGTAAATTTAGGTTCATTTCAGAAATTTTTGGACAGATGGCGGCATAAGAAAAGGGAGTGCTGATATGACAAACTGGTTACTAACGGTCCCTTTAAATAGGATAATTGTTCTTTTTTTTTGTAACTTGTATCTATTTTAGAATTATGAGGAAGTCGGAACGTTTTAAATTCCATGAGAAAATCCTCTAATTGGTCTCAAGGGTATAGAAAGGATGGAGAAAAGGGGAGCCTGCCCTCTATGCAGGAAAACTTTGTAAATCTCTGGGGATGGAATGAATACATGAATGTAAAGGCATATTTTGGACCTTTTTACGAAAATATTCTAACTGGCGGTGTTATGAGTCTCGTTTTCTCTCATAGTGTGTGATTCTTGTTATTTTGCATTTCATTTTTTCTTTCTTCTGTCTAAATTGAGAAATTAAAAGTCCAAAATTCATTATTCAATGCTCTCGGCTTGGCAATTTAGACTATGTTTATCTCTTCTAAACCATTTCAGAATTCATTACTATAATGCTCTGATAATGGTTGTGTGTTTCTTTTCTTCTGATACCACCTAAATTTTCAAGTATAAACTCAGAATTCACTTCCTCATTTAGCCTTTTCCTCTTGATTGTTTTCATGATTTGGCAATGCATCCTACATTCTTGACCCCATATCCCAAAGGTCATCTTCAGTTCTTCAACAATTTTATTAAAAAACCCCAAAACAGACCAAACCTAGCAACCGAGTTCCGTAGATATATCAAGTGACACGAGAGATCCCTCTCTGAGTTGAGCAGGCTAGTGCCTCAGCTCTAAAGCTGGTTGAAATAATTACCTTTGTCATTGTCTATTCAGCCGGACAGAATTTATAGAGTGCTAACATTCTGGTGCCATTGTCAGGGAAAAAATTGAAAATTTTTCCCTGGGAAGAATGACATGGTTCAATTCTAAGGTCTGAGAACAGCAGACACTTGGGCACATATTGGTTGTATTCCTGCTCTGGCGACTCCACATCAGTTTGAAGGTGAATCCACTAATAAAATAATCTTGAATTTCCAAAAGGCGACTCCACTCTTAATGCTTCAAGCGCACGACAAAGACTTCATTGAAAGATGAGACCCCTTGAAGGGGGCGAGGCAAAACATCATGAAGGAAAACAAGTACTCAAAATGGGACTTCTTCCAAAGCATTTTACTTTTCATTTTAAGTTGCCTCTGCTCCTTTCTTGAAAATGCCAAATGAATTTTCCTTTACCTATTGTATTTTAATGATGATCATGAAAGACTTGCAATTATATTTCCTCCTCTCTACCTTGCACATGCATACCCTCACCTTGTCATTGGTTCTGATAAAAAAATTCCACCTAGGCCACACAACGACAATGACCAAGTTGTTGAATCCTGTGAGACCCAGGCTGATGTTTCTTCCATAGTTATTGGTCCAACATCCCCCAAGGCCCAACATAGATATATACCTATAAAGCTACCCCAAACCCTTCATGGTGTTGGCAAATATTTAACAGACAGCGAATGGCAAATATTTAACAGACAGCGAATGCTTGTCATTGATGGCAAGTACAACAATGAAGATGGAAAGTACTGATGGCAAGTACAATAGTGAATATGGAAAGTACAGGAAGTTTGTAATCAACAGGAAAAAAGAAGATAAGTTCAGGAAGGTCGAATGATCGAAGGCAATGCAACAGTGATCGAGTGATCGAAAACTCGTAAAGTTTGAGAATAACTACTGATCGTTGGATCCCATCCAAAATTCCCGACAGAATGAGGGCCATCAGATCTGAATTTAGTCAAGAAGAGCACGCTGAAGAGGAGAATAGATCTCAGGGGTTCGATCCAAGCACGGGATCTGACCATCGTTGGATCAAGGAGAACCTGCATGCTTTTTAAAGTATAACAAGAGGAAAAGGGGCTCACAAAATCCTGAAAGAAGGTGGACAGTCCATCATCAGGAAGGACACGTGGGGAAAGATCGTAAGTTCGTTGACTGGAGAGTCAAAGGAATAGGGTTCCTTAACTTCTTAAAATCGTGATGTAAGTTGAGCCGTCATATCAAAGGTTTGATCTGGACCGTTGATTTCAGTCCTTGTTGGAGTTTTGGGGATCTAGAGTTGGATATGTCAAAGATTATTGACATCAGGAATCCTGATATCATGATATGCGAAATCGTGATGTAATCTGAGTCGTCGGATTAAGGATGAATATGGACCGTTGATTCCAGTCCATGTCGGGGTTTCGGATCGCGTGTTGGGGATGTCAAAGAAACAATGCAACAAGAATGTCGATTTCACGATATGCGAAATTGCAACTTAATCACAGCCATTGAAGCAAGATCATATATGAACCATTGATCCAACTCCTTATCGGAGTTTCGTGAATCGCAACATCAAGAGGACAAGAAAACAATGTAGCAAGAAATGCGAAATCGCGATATGCGAAATCGCGACTCAATCGCAACCGTCAAGTCAAGATCAAATCCGGACCGTTGATCTAACTCCATATCAGAGTTTCGCGAATCATGACATAGAGAGGAAAAGAAAACAATGCAGCATGAATTTCAAAATCACGATTCAATCGCAGTCGTTGAGTCAAGACCAAATCTGGACCTTTGATTTGACTTCTTTATGGAATTTCATGGATCGGGATTTGTAAGTGACAAAAACAATGAACGCCAAGAGTGTCGATATCGCGATATGCGAAATCGCGATGTATTTGTAACCGTCAGATCAAGAAGTGATCTGGACCATTGATCTAACTTCTTCATGGAGTTTCATGGATCGAGATTTGGAAGTGACAAGAACATTGAACATCAGGAATGTCGAATTTGCGATATGCGAAATCGTGACATATTTGCAACCATCAGATCAAGAAGTGATTTGGCCCATTGATCTGACTTCTTCACGGAGTTTTGTGTATTGGGATTTGGAAGTGACAAGAACATTGAACATCAGGAATTTCAAATTCGCGATATGCAAAATCATGGAATGATCTGAACCGTCAGATCAAGTGTTGATCGGAGGGTTACTGTTCTCTCTCACAGTTAACTCCTCAGTTTTGAATCTGTTAGTGAAACTGACTCATGATTGTCGATCAGTTGGCATTTCAGTTTCTCAGACAGGTGTCTTCCTTTGCCTAAGGGGATGGGAATTTGAACCACCATGGGTGTGTGTATAAAACAAAATGAGATAGACTGTATGTGGTTGGTCATTCTGTATGAGAAAATAATGAAACTGTAAGAAAAGTAAAGGAGAGGATGCACAGGAGGAGATTGAGCATATGTGAAGTGTGAGATGAAATGCAGAGCAGAATAATAGAACAAGTTGAAGAAGAGAATAATGAGAGAATGAGTTGATGAAGAGCATACCTGATGAATAGACAGAGGAATAGAAGAGCAGCAGAACAGTGTGTAGAAGACCAGATTTACAAAACAAAGAAAGATTGGTAGGAACTGATTTATCTGTAAAGTTGACTATTTATTTATCCATTCATATTCTAGGGAGGTTGGGAGGTGCTCAGGAGGACTGTTTTCCTCAGAGGTTCAAGTGGGAGCTTGAACACAGGAAGTTGTAGCTTCCATCTAGTTGTAGCCAGAGAAACCAGGGTGGCAGGGTGGTGCTAGGGAGAACAAGTGTTCTCTGTTATACAGGTTGGAGCCTATGTAACTGGAAGTTGGTGATTCCATCCAGTTGGTGCTGGAACATATAGGGAGTTGGTGCTTCCTTCTAGTGGGTGCTAGAGAAACCAGGGAGTTGGTGCTTCCTTCTAGTGGGTGCTAGAAAAACCAGAGATTTAGTGCTCTCAAACAAGTTGCAGCTTGTAAAAAAGAGGTAGCATCCTCACATTGAGTTGGTGCTCAATTAAAGATGATGTACAGAACTTAAAAGACTGCCTATCATTTCGAAGAAGAAGAGGTTTTCTCCCTTTATGGGTTTCCTTGTGAAAATTTGTC
>JZKD02S1821962.1:266081-281515 GCA_000966675.3 Picea glauca
TCCCTTTATGGGTTTCCTCGTGAAAATCTATCTCTGTGTATACCTTATGTGTGATTGATGCTTTTTACTTTTACTGTCCATATGTTGTATAATGTTGATGATCACTTGAAGAAAGTTTAAGAATGTTTTAATAGACTTAGTATTGTTTAAGCTCAAATACAATTGATTCACCCCCCCCCCCCTCTCAGTTGTATCAGTAATTTCAACACATGTTTTCCCTCCAAATTACTATGATTATCTACCTGTGTTTGACAGAGAATATGATATCATCTCGGATGAAAAGCACATTCAAGGGTTTGATCATTTTATAGATTTATTTGAGATTGAAAACGATGATGTGTGTATGAAAGTTTTCTCTCAATCCTTGAAAGGAGACACCAAACACCGGTTCAAACATTTACATCCATAAACCATCAGCTCATGGGTGGAATTCAAGAAGGTCTTTTTAAAGTTTTGGTGCAGGGAGAAATCCTTAGAGCTGCAACTCACTGAGTTTTATGCCTTGAAAAGACACAACAATGAATCTATTTTTGTATTCAGTAGAAAGATCTCTAGTGTCTATTATAATTTGTTCGAATAAATTCAACCCTCTGAAGTTGTTTCCATGCTCCATTATGCAACTACTCTTCATCCAGATTTTTCTTTCCTCCTGATGGAAAGAAGACCTGGGTCCTTACAACAAATGTTTATTGATGCTCGGGACATTAAACACAACATCCAAGCATGTAAATTGATCCATAATGAGGGGTTGAATGCTCAAGAACATGAATGTAAATATGAATAGAAAATAGTTGATTGGAATCTTGAGCATAGAATTGACGATATCATAGGTCCTCTCAAAGTTTCCAATGCAAATGATTTTGCAAAGAATTATTTTCCACTTGTTGAAAGAAGAGATGTTGATTTAGCTTATGATCCATCCCATGATAAGCAAGGGGCTTATGGTTTTATGTATTCATTTGCAGATAGTCAAGAATATGAATTTGCAAATGTTGACATTCCAGGTTTGTTCTTGTTAGATGACATTGCATATGTTGTTGATTTACCTATATATGATGAATACGATGACGATTGTGATGGTGACTCCTTGGAACAACCAACTGCATATTCCCTATCAGCAAAAAAAAAAAAATCAGTAGTATAGTGAAATAACTCAACCTACATATCACAGTTGCAGAGGAAAGGATATTGGATCAGCTGAAGGAGATTCTCCGCCTTTATGTTTTGTTGCATTTAAGTTGTTGAAAGAGAAATCTAAAATCATCATTCAGGAAAATGAATCTGTGCTTATGCAAAACCACGCTAAATCAATGGAACAAAATGACAAGATATCACAACACTCTTTTCATGTGCTTGAAAACCCTATTACTTGTGTTGAAATGCAGCCATTTGTTGGGGATAAAATTGAAGACAGTTTCAAATCAAGTGGGACAACCCTACCATTATGTTTTTATTCTTTCAAATTATTGAAGAAAAATATTTGTAGTATCTCAAGTCAAGAATCCTCCAGGCATGAGTGGAGTGGTGATGACAATTCTAAAAACAATCACATAAAAGGTCATGTTAGCTCAGATTTGGAGTCTATGTTAAGATATCATCCTGAGAAGGAAGAAGAAGTTGCTCCAGAAAGTATTGTTTAAGGTCATTTCTTTCTCCCGAAATCAATATAGATTTTCAACATGAAAAAGTGTTTCAAAGTGTTTTCTCTTCCCTTGAGAATGACGTAGTGGTTCAATTTTTAAAAAACATAGACATGGATGACGATTCTGAAACTGCATCTATGGAAACTTCCAGTAATGAAAAAACAAATGGCATGGATTTTCAGGAAAGAAACAAAGCAGTGTATGCCACTTTTCAATCAAAAATACAGAAAGATAATGAAGAGGCAGTGGTTTTATTTGATTCATTTGAAAATCATGGTTTTGAAAATGCATCCATGGGAACTCTAGACAATGAAATAGTGCATGTTGTTAGCTTTTCACATTTGCAAGAAGATTACGAGAAGGAACTTATTTCCATTCATTCATTTGAAATTCAAAATGACAGTCCTCAAGCAAATTTCCATAAGTTTAGTGAAACCAAATCAGAATTGTTTGATGAACAAGAGGATGCACATGATATGGCTGTCATAGTTGAAGATGTTCAAGAATGTATGAATGTTTTTGTTGATATGCATGGGAGAGTAGAAAACCCTATTGCTACCATTTCATTTGAAAATGTTCTCAAATCAAAAGAAATAGATCAAGAGAAGCAAACGCTTATGAAAAAGGATTGCCTTTCTGTTTTTTCCCATAAAGAAGAAATGACTTTTCATGGTCTCCAAGACCTTGTAGCCATCCTATTACAATCATCATTGAAGGAGGAGTTTGTTTTATTCAAAAATTCAAGTTTTGGATTCAACTTGTTTTTTCAACTGCCATATTTTACATTTGTCTATCTACTTAAGAAAGATGTGATCGGGGAAAAATCGGGAGGCCAATTGCTTGACTGGTTTCATTGGCACTTCAACATCACTTGACTGCTTATTTCATATCAGTGGTTTTAGAATATATAGGAGTGTGCAAATAAGCTTGTCATTCAAGCATTTTTTAGTTTGAGTGTTCTAGTACTAGATATAGTCAATTTTCAATAATATGCTCGAACGTCTAGCATACAATCGAAAGTAGTGCACAGAGCTTGGTTTTTAGCCGATGCTAGTGACATAGTAGGAGCAGGGTACACACATGTTTTGGGAGCATCCCAATGGATCAAGCACCTAGTCTACGAGTTCTTTTCTACCTCTTAGGGAGGATAGCATCCCCAATTGGAGACAATGTTATCACCTTAACAATTTTTATATCGGGATCTAAAAATTTCAAAAATTTAGTGAAATGTTATATGATAGTAGAGGCGTGATAGTTTAGGGGGTCAGGCTATATCCCACGGCATATAGACAAATATAGCAGAGGTGAGAAGGCAGTATCTCGACGGACCGTCGATTTTGAAGAATCTCAAATCCACGGTTGAGGCCCACATCGAGCCGACAAATAGCACGGAACTTAATTTCGCGAAGGAAAACTGGGGAAAACCATTATGGTTTTGATGGGGAATGTGTGGCACTCTTACACATGCATCGAGGAAGACAACGGATTTCCCAAAACCAATTTTCCCATGGCCCCGATGTCATGTGGTTTAAAATGTCACATCAATAACTCATGGGAAGGATGACAGTTGGTCAAATCACCCCACATCACTGGTCCAGGTACTTTCCCAGATGACATATCAAAAGGACGTCATCACATAACTAAATCGAAGCTCATCATTCGAAATGGATTGATGAAGTGTGGCACACCAATGTAATATGACAATAAATCATGATTAAAATGAAAAGACTATCAAATCTCATATATGACTCGTTTTATCCTACTCTAGGAAATTGCCATCTTATGCATAAGAAAAACAAGCTCGACCTGTGATGATTTCCTAAGTCCTGTAAATTCAAAGGGTGGAAAAATTGTGGTCTCTGCAAATTCTGAAAGGTATGGATAACACTCATCAAACGATGTCTGGCATGACCACGTTCTCAACTAATGTGCCAAGCTGGTCAATAAGTAAGAAAGAAAGATGGGTCTTGCAGATACTAGCAACTAAATTTCATACCGAACCTGCAACTGAGACAGAGTCGAGGGTCATATTAAACCCCATTATGAGGTATCTCATCATAAATGAGCATGCTGACAACACCTACAATCTAGCCGCAAAGAGGAAAAGTAGAAAAAGGTGAAAGTCAGAGGCCAAAACTGAGATGATAGAGAGCGTTGGAGAAAATCTCACTTGGTTGAGTACCCTAGAGGAGGAAATCGCCAAGCTGAGGTAAATTCTCAGGTAAATTTAGGTGCATTTCAGAAATTTTTGGACAGATGGAGGCTTAAGAAAAGGGAGTCCTGATATGACAGACCGGTTACTAACGGTCCCTTTAAATATGATAATTTTTCTTCCTTTTTTTTAACTTGTATCTATTTTAGAATTATGAGGAAGTCGGAATGTTTTAAATTCCATGAGAAAATATTGTATATAGTTTTGGTCTCGAGGGTATAGAAAGGATGGAGAAAAGGGGAGTCTGCCCTCTATGCAGGAAAACTTTGTAAATCTCTGGGGATGGAATGAATACATGAATGTAAAGGCAGATTTTGGACTTTTTTACGAAAAGATTCTAACTGGTGGTGTTATGAGTCTCGTTTTCTCTCATAGTGTGTGATTCTTGTTATTATGCATTTCATTTTTTCTTTCCTCTGTCTAAATTGAGAAAATAAAAGTCCAGAATTCATTATTCAATGCTCTCGGCTTGGTGATTTAGACTGTGTTTATCTCTTCTAAACCATTTTAGAATTCATTACTATAATGCTCTGATAATGGTTGTGTGATTCTATTCTTCTGATACCACCTAAATATTCAAGTATAAACTCATAAGTCACTTCCTCATTTAGCCTTTTCCTCTTGATTATTTTCATGATTTGGCAATGCATCCTACATTCCTGACCCCATAGCCCAAATTTCATCTTCAGTTCTTCAACAATTTTATTAAAAAACCCCAAAACAGACCAAACCTAGCCACTGAGTTCCGTAGATATATCAAGTGACACGAGAGAGCTCTCTTTGAGTTGAGCAGGCTAGTGCCTCAGCTCTAAAGCTGGTTGAAACAGTTACCTATGTTGTTTGTCTATTCAGCCGGACATAATTTATAGAGTGCTAACACATAGATAAGTAGGTTGTTTGTTTGAATTGTAGCTTGGTTTTGTTTATTTTCTCTCTTTTGTATAAATGGATATATTCAACAAAAGAAATTAATAGCATGTTGTTTTAGGCAAGCATAATTCCATTATTTTTCCTTACTACAAGTAGGTACAATGGCTAACTAAAATCCTCACTACATTTTGCATTGCAATAATCATCTTTGTATTGAATGATTAAACAACGTATGAATATTTTTCCCCTTAAGTATGTCTTACACTAAATTCAAAATTTTCTTTATACAATGGAATATGTGGATTCTTGTTCAAATTTTTTGCTAAGAATAATTAGAACTTGTAATTGCCTTTCAAAAGAGGATCATGTGCATAGATTTGCTTGACATAAATGAAAACAAGAAGAATACAAATAGACTATGATATTGTAGAACTTATCATATTTCATTTCATAAGTGAATCTATTGTGTAAAATATGTAACAATGGTTATCACATCCTACAAATCTAGTGGTTTTTCTAGATCACAAACAATAAATGTATATAAATCATATAAAATCTACTTTATGAATAGATCAACCTTCTAAAAAACTCAGTTTATATCATAAAAAAAAAAAATTGTAGATGTAACCATGACAAACAGATTTGAAAGAATGTAAATAATAATATATTACCCAATGGAATTTATACTTACATACACCCGTGAAGTATTCTGATCCAGTTGGATATTGGTGGCCACCCACCTATACCAATTGGCTCCTTGAGTTCGTTTTTGTTCATCGCGTTCTTTTGTACTTCTTTGTAATTATGGGTTCTACACTTTTGGGGTTTTCTGAAGCCCCACACATCCTCTAGGTGGATACGGGTGGCCTCTCACCTAATCTAACTGACTTATTTTGTATGTTTTCATGTCAACACATCTTGTTGTACTTTCGGGGTTGTTTTGGGAACCTAAACGTTGTTTTTTTTGTCTTGCCATAGTCAAACTATAGACAGAGTCAAAGTTTGATGGTGTAATGTGTAGTTCTATGAAATACCTTTCCAACGGGCTATCACGCACCTAAAACAGAGGTCGTATTCAAAATTTACGGCCTTAGGAAGTTGAGGTACCAAATTACACCAACTTACCCATAGGGCCCACATGACTTTTGGTGTTTTACCTTCTAAGGTTAGGTTTTTGGATGTCTAGGGTTTTTGCATTCATGAGTAATATAAAAAATTCCTATGGAGCCTCAATGGAATCAATTCTTCTCATACGGATGCACATAGTAGCCACATCTCTTCTCAAAGATAGATACCAACATTCGAGCAAGTTTTTAGTTCTGCAGTTTTACAGTTTCAACCTATTTCATTATTTAATAGAAGATATTGTTCATTGGATATTTTTGTTATTCTCCATATCTTTGTGTTTATTGTATTCAGTCTGTTAATTATTTCGTTCCACTCCTAAATCTGTATCAATGGTATCAGAGCAGTCTGCTCTTCATTTATTTTTCTTTGTGCATGTCCTCGACAAGATCTGGGTACAAGAAATTGGGACTCGAACCAATCGATCCATTACCAGATTGGTCGCATCGAACCTGACAAAAACCCATGGGGGGTGAAAAGAAATATTATGGAGTAGGAGATCCTATTAAAATGTTTCTCAAGGAATCCCTCACATGACAAAGGAACAAAATGATGGACAACTTCGCGTAGATCCTTCAACAAATGCCCACAGGAGACTCATCTTCATCAAGCGGCCATGAAACCCCGTTCAAGGTATAGGAAAATTTTGATATTCCATTATTTGGAAGACTGATATATGCAAATGTTGTAGATAAATGGTTGAATCTTCTCAAAGGATATTTTTTGGTCCACAATTTTTTTGATAGGGAAAACATCACTTTTTCACTCCTCAAGGTCGTTCCCCATGTTAAAAACTAGTGGGATACTTACTCTGATCAAAGGGTCATGGATGAATATACAATTTTTTTGGTGGCTCCTACATGGGATTCCTTCTGAGATGCCATTAAAGAAAATTACTACCCTATTGGAAGCTACGAGAACCAATACACCAAATGGACCACCCTACATCAAGAAAGGTACCAGAAAATACCAGATTTCACCAATATTTTCCATACCCTACGCACCAAATTAGGTATCAAAGACTATGAGCTTCATCTGGTGCTCAAATACCATGGATATTTGCATAGATACATTCAAATAGAAATGGATTTCCTGTACATTGCCTCTTTGGGAATAGCTTATATATATGTTGTCAAGATCGAGCAAACATTTAAGCAAAAATGGCGAGAGTTTGGATCTAAAAACACCGCACAACCTAAGCAGGGAAAAGTCATCCCAACCCACACTACAAGGGACCAAGTTGAGATGGCCACCCATAGGACAAGCACTCCAAGCTACAACACAAGAAGGGCAATGAGAAGACGAAGAAGGACACGGGAAAATGGTGTGAGTACCATAAAAGTCCTTGGCACAACAAGGAAGAATGTTGCTCCAAGTAGTCCCTCGTGGCTGACCTAAAGGCTTCTGAGTCAAAGGTTGATTCTGATTCTGAGTCAAATCCTAAAGGAGGGAAGTCGATTATTGATTTTGAACCCAATTCCATTATCACTACCAGCAAATTCCAGCCAAGCGAACCAGAAGAACCAAAGGAAGGGGAACTCCTCTTTCACTCACAGATGTGGGTCAAGGGGGATCTAATTCATTTCATTGTCAACAGTGGTAGTTAGAAGAACCTAATTTTAGCATAGGTCGTCAAGCAGTTGAAACTGCCAACGAAACCGCACCCACAACCCTACACCATCATCTAGCTTTGCCAAGGAAGAGATCTTTGTGTCAGTCAACAGTGTTGTATGCCCTACGACATCAAGCCTTTCAAAAATAAGGTATTGTGTGATATTTTTCCCCTTGTAGTTTTTTATGTTCTTTTAGGAACACCATAATTGTATAAGTGTCATGTTTTGTATGAGTCTAGACCTCGTAGTGTTATTATTACTTTGGGTAGACAATTGTACAGGATCCCAGAGGTAGCATCACCTACTGTTATTTCTTTAATCTTTGCTAAGCAATGTAGTAAGGTAATTTCACAGACCGGGAAGCTTGTCTTCTTTGTGATCCACGCTCACAGTAAGAAGAAGGTTGCCTAGACATTTTTTGCCTCTACACAATGCCTCTCTTTGTAGCAAAAGCAAGTGGACGAGATCGTGGAAGAATAAAAATACATATTATCCTCACCTACAAGGGTACCGACACACTGCCAAGTCAAGCATCCAATTGATCTGACCCCCGAGGCACCTCTACCTAATGGACCAGTCTATCAGCGCTTGCTGATGGAGAATGAATAAATCATGCATCAAATCTGAGAGCTTCTTCAAAAGAGGCACATCAAACCCAACTCCTCCCCTTGCAAAAGATCGATTATACTTTTGTAGAAGAAGGACAGGACTTGGCAACTAAGCATTGATTACAGAGCCTTAAACAAAATCATAGTCAGGAACCGCTACCCCATTCCCAGGATTGATGACCTTCTTGACCAGCTCAAGGGGGAAAATCTCTTCAGCAAGATTGAAATAAAGTCTCGCTACCACCAGGTTCCCATCGAACCAACTGATGTATGGAAGACAACCTTCAAGTCTAAATAAGGTCTCTATGAATGGCTAGTCATGCCCTTTGGCTTAAAAAATGCACCAACCACTTTCATGAGGTTGATGGATGATGTATTGAGATCCTTCACCAACTCATTTGTGGTGGTATATTTGGATGACATCCTCATCTTCAGCAGAACGTGGGAGGAGCACATGTGGCATATTCAATAGGTTTTGAGCACTCTGCGGTAGCACAAGTTGTATGCCAACTTGGAAAAATGCTCTTTTGGCATGAACAGGGTCCAATAATTGGGATACATTATTGATGAGCATGGGGTACATGTTGATCTAGCTAATATCCAATCCATCCATGACTGTCCATCCCTGACCACACTGACAGAGCTTCTTTTGGGGCAAGCCAACGTCTAATGATGGTTCATGTTGGGATTCTCCCATATTGCATGGTCCCTCAGCCAGGTGACCAAGGGCGGTGGTAGTTCCAATTTTGTGTGGGGGAAAGAACAACAATGATCATTCGATGATCTGAAGCATATCTTGTGCTCAGCTCCAGTACTCTCCTTTCTCAATGTGGAACAACCATTTGAGATTGAGACCAATGCATCTGAATATGTTGTGGGTGTATTTCTCACTCAGCATGGGCATCCAGTGGCATACCATAGTGAGACACTCTCTGATAATATCCATAAATACCCCACCTATGACAAGGAAATGTAGTCCATTGTACAAGCATGTTGTTGTTAATTAAATGGGTTGGCTGTCATTGATGTCAACCCTTGAAGAAATTTTGGTAGAACAACGGTTTGGGTAATGGACCCAATTTTGGTATATGGATAATGGTATGAGTTTTGAGATATTTATAGGTAAGACTATTCTATATGGATAGTACATGTCATGACATTTTCGTTGGTATGTGGAACGTCACATAACTCCTCACGGTTAGAGAGTTATGGCCATGTGAAGTTGGAGAACCCTCATGAGTCATCTAGAAGCCCCTAAAAGTCAAAGTGTTTGCAAAATAAATTTTTTAAATAATAAAGTTAATGGAGAACTCCCTAAAATAAAGAAAGTGGGATGCTACATGAAAGTATAAATAAGAGGAAAGTCTCTCTCATTTAATCACACTTGAACACATTAAATACTTTTTGTTGTGTGAGGATTATTGCAAGTACTCATTGATACATCTGAAGTTGTGAAAGTCTGAGGTAGTACGAAGGGTTGACGGAGAAATTTTTGGAACTACAGTGAATACTAAAAAAATCTATTTTCTTAGGTGTACACGGGATAACAATGTATTAGGGTGCATACATACTCAGGCGCACATGTGTTTAAAGTGTATTAGGGTGTGTACATACACGAGCTGATAGTGTATTAGGGTGCGTGCATGTTGGTAAAGCTATGGAAACTTCAGAAGATGAAGATTCAGAGGTTCCAAATTATAAGATAAATCTCCCATGAAGGTCTACAATGCTTAGATACATAAGATCTATCCATTGGTTCAAAAGGTATGTCTTATGTCTATGAATAGTTGGATTTTGATATGTGCATGAGAAATGGTTATGGAGATTTGAGGATTCTCCCTAGAGAGACTAGTGGATGCATGGGATCTTCTGTATAGGTCATATCTACAGAAATACAATGCTAGTATATTTATCATTGATACTTTTTGTTGAGGCACATCTTGTATTTCTTGGCATATGGCTAAGGGTTTTTGTGGTAAATAGTTGAGAGCTTGTATTTGTGAAGTGGTTGATGTATTGAGAGGTTGAATATCAGAAAGGGTTTGATGACTAGATCATGTGAGGGTTATTATACTTATTCATGATTACAGACACTTTTGGCACATGAATAGAGAGGGATATGTATGAGGATGCATGCATAGGGTACAGATATAGTCTGAATGTAGTGACAAGTTACATATCTATGTGAAAGAAGTTACACAGGGTTAGAAGTTTTCAGAAGAAAGAAAATCCTAGTTTTCATAAAGCATACACAAGTTGCATAACTGTTTGGTCACGTACATACATCAGCTACATAATATATAGGGTAAATACATACACATGTTGTAGCACTACAGGTCACGTACCTATTGTATTTTGTTGATACATGTTCAGTTCAGGTACAGATTGATTCCAGGGAAGTTGTATAGGTTGTTTGCGGGTCATTGGTACATTGGTATATCTCACAGTGATAGTGTGACAGTGGTTCCATAATTCTACTTCTACTTCAGGGCAGCTAGATGGGGCAAGGACAAGTGGTTGTAGCCAGATAACTTAGGGGGTTGTAGCCTCCTTCTAGTTGTAGCCAAAGAATTGGGGATTTGGAGATTCCCTCGGATTGTATCCTGAGAAACAAGGAGGTTGGAGCCTCCTTCCAGTTGCAGCTGGAAAACAAAGGAAGTTGGTGCTTCCAATGAATGTAATTCTTCAAGACATATAATAAAAAGCATTATGTGGTTTTCTCCCGCTTTGGTTTTCCACGTAAAAACACTGGTGTATTGTGTATGTGTGTGATTTCTCATTTGTTCATTGTTTATTTACTCTGTAACTATTGGATGATAATGCTAACTATTGGATGATAATGCTACATTGATATAACACTTTTATTTTTTGTGAAAATGGATTAAATTGATCTATTACCGATTCATCCCCCCTCTCAATAATCCAACAATTAGTATCAGAGCATGTTCCTTCATAAATCAGTTTAACCATTGAAAGGTAGATCATGGAGAGAAATAACATGTATAAAAATGGAATACCACAGTTTGATGGATAGAAGTATGAATTTTGGAGCATAAGGATGAAAACATATATACAGGAACAAGGATTTGAAATTTTTCAATCAATTGTAGATGGATACACAGCACCAACAGTTCCGCCGACAAATGAAAAAGAAATAAAACTTGGTCAGAATAACTCCAAAACCACAAATGCACTTTTGAATGGTCTTGGAGAATCAATATTCACGAAAGTTTCACATTGTAAATCCGCTAAAGAGATTTGGGACAAACTTCAAAATATTTATGAAGGATATTCAAAAGTCAAAGCAACAAAGCTTCAAACTTACAGAGGTCAGTTCGAACAACTAAATATGAAGGAAGATGAGAATATTTAAACTTACCATTTATGAGTCGATGAAATAGTAAATGCAATCATGGGATTGGGAGAAGAAATCAAAGAATATGTAATTGTTCAAAAGGTACTAAGATCTCTTCTTATGAGATTTGACCCTAAGATATCAGCACTAGAAGAAAGAGCAGATCTGAACTCAATAAGCATGGACGAATTACATGGAATCTTCACAGCATATGAAATGAGAACTGAATAGGAAAATCCAGATATAAAAGAAGGAGCCTTCAAAGCATCCAAAAATTCAAAGAAAAAGGGAAAATAAAAAGAACATAGTAGTAGCAGCGACGTCTCAGACGAGGATGAAGAAGTTGCCAATTTTGTCAAAAGATTGAACAAGGGAACCAATGGCAGGTATAGAGGTAAGTTTCCTTTGACTTGTTTTAATTGTGATGGTATTGGTCATTTTTCTAAAAAATGTCCTCATAAGAAAAAAAGAAATGATGAAGGTTACTCAAATAGAAAAAAAACATATAAAGGAAAAAGGACCACAAAGAAAGTTTTCAAGAAAATCTCATGCACCAAAGAAGACATCTCATCATCATATGAAGATGAAGCCAGTGACAGTGAGATAGAAAGAGTTCTATACATGGCAGTAGAAGACTCCGATAAAGAAGACTCTGAAGAAGAATATGAAGAGGCCGAAGAAGAATATGAAGAAGACGAAGAATAATGTGAAGAGCTAGAAGTTGACTATTGAGAAGAATTGTTGTGTGTCGTAGAAGTTATCAGAAGAGAAAAGAATAAAAAAAAAATACAAGTGGAACTAGACAAGAAAGACTCAATAACTAGAACAAATGATCACAAATTTGAAGGTTCAAATAGAAAAAGATAAAATAATTGAAGAATCACTCAAAGAACAACTAGAATTAAAAAACAATATCATTGGAAATTTGGAAGCAGAGATTGTCACATTAAGAAAGGATATTGAAAAGAAAAATATGTAGAACATCTTAAAAGTTTTGGATGACATTATCAACAGTCAAAAACCTCATCATGACAAGTCAAGACTTGGATACAATTAGATAGAAAAGGGATCAATCTCCAAAACAACAAAGCAAGAAACATATCCAAAAAACTATGCAGAAACAATCAAAGGGGATAGGAAGATATACAAGGAAGATTACAAGGACACTCCTCCACCAAGAAGATTCAGATTTCAGAATCAACAAGTGACAAATAGGACTCATGAAGAAGAAGAATTCATAAGAGTACCTCCTTTTAGAATATCTTCAACTCCCATGTATAAAACTATATTTTTATGCATGTACTAATTTTGGACATAAAGTTGTGAATTGCAGATCTAACAACAGGAACATAAACAACTTTGAAAGTCATACACAAAAGGGTTATCCAAGAAGGCCTAGTGAAACACAGAGAAGAAGTTACAACAGGTTTGAATCTTTGAGCACTGAAGTGGAATGTTACAAATGTAACAACTTTGGACACATGGCCAAATATTGCAGAATGGCAGTCCCTACTAGAGAACCACAACAAAATAACAACAATCATAGAGAGGAACCTCAAAAAAGGACATGGATAAGAAAGAAGAATCAGTATAGCAATGAAGAATGCACACTCGCTCTACAGGCTAAGTAGAAGAAACATGGTCGTTATGTTGACAGTGGTTGTTCAAAACACATGACATGTGATAGAGACAATTTTTTTACATTAAGAAAGGAAAGAGATTGATCAGTCTCCTTCAGAAATGATGATTCAACTAAAATCATTGGAAAAGGCGCAGTCAGAATTGGGAACAAGAATACCAAGGCAGAAAATGTTCTACTAGTAGAAGATATGAAACATAATCTTCTAAGTGTGAGTCAAATGTGTGACCGAGATCATAAAGTTAGTTTCGATTCACAAAAGTGCAAGATAAGAAAATAAGATTCAGGAAAATTGATTGCAACAGCTACAAGAAATTCAAGAAACATATATGTATTAAGTGAAATTGGAAATGAAAAGTGTTTCCTGGGAAAGGAAGATTAAAGTTGGCTATGGAACAGAAGATTGGGTCACATACATTTTGAAAACCTTCTCAAAGTCATCAAAAAGGAAGCAGTTGGAGAAATTCCCTAGATCATGAAACCAACCAACACTTTATGAAAGCATTGTCAACAAGGAAAGCAAACAAAGACCAGGTTCAAATCAAAGGAATATTCAACGAAAAGACCACTGGAAATTGTGAATATTGATTGTTGGCCCTTGACCAAGTTTTGTTGAACACTTGGTCATATTTGACCTTTTTTGTACATCGACACCCTGTCAAAGATGGAGCGTCAGGCGAAGCAAAGATCATGGGATCTCAGCCCACTTTTGGGGCCCTTTTAGAGTTTTGGATTAATGTAATAGGAAAGGGATGTCATCCCATGGGTTTACCCATGTTTAGGCCTATATTGTAAAGTATAAATAAGTAGATATGCAATGTAAGAGGGGTCAATGGATTAGTGCTAGTGATTAGATCTGTGTGATTGAATGTAAATTCTTTGTGCATGATTGTAAGAGGCTTGCAGAGCTCAGTGCAAGTGTTCTAAGTGCTGAGTGCATGGACTGTAAGAAGGCTCTGTGTTAGATCTACTCGGGGAAGGAGGATCTGGCAAGGTGCATGCAGATCCCATGTCCTATGTGGAGTAGAAGTTGAGTTCTGTGTTGTAATCAGATTGACCAAAGCTAATAAAGAAGAAGACTTTGTGGACGTAGCCCCAGGGTGGGGGTGAACCACGTAAACCTGTGTGTCATGCTTTGTGTTGTTGCTTCCTTGTGTTTTCACTATCTTTCTAAGTGTTATGCCATGATTAGATAGATTTGCTTATGCTTTGTGATTCTATAGATGTATATGAATAGTATATTTGATGTGTATGAGAATGCTTAGTGCTGATCTACAGGATCTAATATGTTTTGTTGTCGCTAGGCACTAAAATATCTTATATATGGGCAAGTGTTGTGATGTTTTGTCTTATCTGTGAAGTACAATAAGGGTGAATAGTGATGAATGAATGATGTTAAGTGCTCTATAAAGGATATAATCATAGATATGTGTCCCAACTAAGGTTACAGACACCCGAGTCCTACAACCACCCCTGCCTCTACCTCGGGTGAGACTTCATCTGCTTCGCAAGTGTTGTCGAAAGGGCCAGTAGTTAGGGCTTTGTTGGTGCACTCTTGAGAATGTAACCCTGGTTCTTCCCCTGTGCCAACACTGATCTAGTTGGACCAACTTCAACAAAGGGTTTAAAAGGTGATAAATACTTTATGTTATTATTTGATGATTATACAAGAATGACTACAGTTTTATTTTTCAAGAATAAGTCAGAAGCTTTTGAAAACTTCAAGGTCTACAAGGAAATGGTTGAAAATGAAATGGATTCAAAAATCAAATGCTTGAGATCTGATAATGGAGGAGAGTTCACTTCAAATGAATTTATGGACTATTGCAGTAGTCATGGAATAAAAAAGAAATTCTCAGTTTCTAGGACACCTCAACATAATGGAGTTGTTGAAAGAAAGAACATGACAATACATGAAATGGCTCAAACAATGTTAATGGATTCCAAATTGACAGATATATTTTGGACAAAGACAGGGCATACAACAGTTCACATTCAAAACATATTAATGCTTAGAAACAACACTGACAAAACTCCCTACGAGCTATGGAAAGGAAGACCAGCAAATGTGAAGCACTTCAGAGCTTTTGGAAGAAAATGCTACATCAAAAGAGAAGATGATAGAATGGGAAAGTTTGACTCTCGTGTGGATGAAGGAGTACATGTTGGTTACTCAAGTACAAGGAAATCATACAAGTGTTACAACATGATATTGAACAAAGTTGTGGAAATGATCAATGTAACAATTGATGAAACAGGTAGACCAGAATTAAAGGAAGAAGAAAATGATTCAATGGAATAGATTTACGAGGAAGAAACAGGAGATGAAAAATAAGTAGAAGGGGAAGATGAAGAGGATCCAACATAAT
>JZKD02S1821962.1:296406-325772 GCA_000966675.3 Picea glauca
TGCTTTTGGAGAGTGTAGCTCTCTTCCTACTCCAAAGTGCTAGCCTAGCTAAATGTTGGCATAATATAGCCTTAGAAAAGAGTTACTAGATAAATTTTACAATTGCACAGTGTTATTAAGAGCTGTTGTTTACTCAAAGGAAACAGAGATGAAACTTATGTTGTATGAATCCGACCCAACGATGCATGGATGAGAATGAAAAATATATTGATTTTTTTTCAATGAATCCTATGTATGGGAGGGAGAGATAAGTTTTTTGAATCAAACTTTGAAATACAAAACACAATTTCCTTTAAAATGCAAATGCAACAAATCACGCATCAATAGCAATTCTCTATCGTTTCTTTTTCAATGATTTCAACAATTGATTTTCAATGTTTTTCGAAAACGAAAATGATTTTAGAAAGAAAAACTTTGTTCACTTTTCAAAAAGGACCTACATCCTGATGGTGAGAGTGCAGAAAATCAAAAACCAATGAACAAGCAATGATAACAACCCAAACCACTCTTTCAATGAAAACAAAAATAAGAAGCAAGTCAATCTATTCTTTTCAATCGCATAAGAAAAGTGATCTTTCAAACAATGGGCAAATGATAAAGACAAGAAAACTCAACTTTCAACCGATCACCAGTCCTCAACCAAAAAAGCACACTCAGATTCTGAAATCAAAGAGAATAGCTATGCCAATAAAAGTCAAGAAACGAAAGTCAAGACAGAAACGACAAGAAGAGCCTTTGAAATCTTAAGATTGTTCATGCATGAAAACAAAGACAAGAAAGACATCAATCAATGGTCCAAGAAACTCTTATGAGGCACCTAGACTGATCTGGGTAGTTGAAGATGCCAACACTCAAATCCAAAAGTTTGAAAAAACGAGTTCGCGGGCTGGCAATATTACATAGTGCAAGAATTATTGATTCTCGCAGGTGGCCCTTGAGCAGAGTGCGAGAACCTCGCACTGAACCTAAAGGTAGGATGCGAACTCTATAGATTCTCGCAGGCTACCGTGAAGTGCAGTGCGAGAATGTCTGAACTTAGTCAAAAAAAATTTAAATGACATAAAATTTGAAGAGGCCTTTGGACCCAGAAGGTCTGTCAGGGTATCCTGAAGACTCAGAGATTGATACGAATAGAGAAATGTAAAACAAGAGAAAATGGCCACAAAAAAATACCAAAAACCACAAGAAAATGGGTTATACTCCCCAATGGAGTCACCAATTTTGTTATCGGACTAATTGGTAAGTGTGGACACTAAAAGATCTCCCTAGATCCACCTGGATCTAGAACAAAACAAGACAGGACATGACTCTTTCCCTAATTTTTGACCATTGAATAAGCTAGTAGGAAGGAACAAGTAACATACCTTAATATCGCTTCCCAGGGTCTCTGTTGCTCTCGCTTCGCTCTGGTGCTCTCGTGAGGTCAAGACTAAGACAACACAAACCAACCAAAGTGAAGATAGCTAAATATATACAACTTTCAACTTATGTGTATGATCAAGGAATTACACAATAAAGTGAGAATAGCTTTATGGGAAAGGGACATGCCACTATATTATATTAATTGAAAGTAAAGATTACAACCTGATCGCCTTGATGTCGCAAGATTCCTTTCGATGGCTCTTGTCTCCAACACACACACTTGCTCAATCCTTGCATGAAGAAGATCAAAACCTCTTGATAGACTTGCTAGAGTCTCCAAGCTATTGTTCAAGATAAGTCCTTCACACAATTCTTTCACCAATTCTCCAATGAATCTTTCTTAACCTTTTCCATGAGAATTCCCTCAATATATAGGAGAGAATGAGATAGTTACTTCGATAAGAATGATCACACAATATCAGGGAATCCAGTACAAGGATAACAATTCGAATGCCAACCCATTCTTCTAGAAGATTCCCTTCTAGAAACATCGAGAATTCATCTTTTTCCATGCTTTAGGAAGAGTTCGCACCCTGGCTATTCAAAACAGTGTGAGAAGTTTGCACCCTGGTTTAAGGCAGCCTGCAAGAATGGGTCATTCTCTCACCCAAATATATTAGTAGCCTGCAAACCTTCTTCAAAAATGAGTTTTCTAGGAAGAGATGAAAGTAACTTTTCTCAAGAGAAAGTTCTTATGAAGAGCCTGAATACACCATCATGATGACCAAAATCATGGGTAACAGGCGGGACATTTTGGCGTAGAGAAAATCGTGGAATTTCTTCATAAAAAATTTTATTGGCCGAAAATTCGACAGGACGTCAACAAGTATATCAGAAGCAGAAGAATGGGTTGAAGGAATCGACTTTGAAAAGACATTTTCCCCAATTGCTAGAATGGAAGCAATCTGATTGATTTTAGCTTATGCATGCTCCAAAAATATTAAAGTGTATCAAATGGATGTAAAATCAACTTTTATGAATGGGGAACTTGAAGAAGAAGTCTACATTGAACAACGAGAAGAATTTTAGTTGTCATAGAATGCAAAGTATGTGTGTAAATTAAATAAGGCCTTGTATGGTCTAAAACAAGCTCCTAGAGCATGGTACTCAAGATTGGATAAATATCTACAATAGGCAGGGTTCAAAAAAGGAAGTGCAGACAACAACCTCTACATCAAGGTAACTCAATATAGTGTTTTATTAATTGAAGTTTATGTTGATGATATTATTTTTGGAAGTATTGATGACAGGTTAAGACATAAATTTGAAAAGGACATGTAGAATGAATTTGAAATGTCATTACTCGGAGAACTATCCTTCTTTCTGGGTCTTCTTATACGTCAAAGAAATCAAGGAATTTTTATTTCTCAAACCAAGTATATCAAATAAATGTTGTAAAGGTTCAGAATGGAATATTGAAAACCAGTTATCACTCCCATGCAAACCAGTTGCAAGTTGAGAAAAGATGATGATTCAAAGTCTACAGATCATAGGTAATACAGGTCAATGATTGGTAGCCTACTATATGTGAAAACATCCAGACAATATGTAATGCAGGCAGTTTTACAGGTGGCACGATTTCAAACAGCACAAAAGGAATCACATCTATTAGCAATGAAGAGGATTTTCAGATATCTCAAAGGAACAAAAGAGTTTGGATTATGGTATCCAAAAGGAAAGGATCTATCACATATTTCCTACACAAATGCATATTGGGCACATTACATTCATGATTGATGAAGCACTAGTGGAGCAATTTTCTACTTGGGTGAGTGTTTAGTATCATGGCTAAGCAAGAAACAATCATCAGTATCTTTATGTATAGCTGAGGAAGAGTATATTGCAACAAGAGCAGGTTGTACACAGGTCCCATGGATGAAACAAACTCTGACAGATATATAGGTTGAGTATGATGATCCCATTTCAATCTATTATGATAATACAAGTGCCATCAGTATCTCAAAGAACCTGGTGATGCACTCCAAGATGAAGAACATTCCAGTCAAGTATCACTTTCTACGGGAACATGTTGCGGAAAATAACATCAGAGTTGAATATATGGGCACAAAGGAACAAGTGGCAAACATATTTACAAAACTGCTTCCACGAGAATCCTTTGAGTATCTTCTCTAGAGACTCAAAGTTATTTCTACTCCAAAATGAATTATTTTGAATGATTATCTTATATGTCTTAGATGTACACTAGGAAGCACCATAAAGAGGACAATTCAAGTTGGGAGATCAAACAGTTCAGTTAGGGGGAGAAGCCCCATATGGAAAGATACATTTTCCATTGATGACAAAGGGGGAGATATTTATCAAATGCAGAGGACAGAGGCTTGGTTTCAGGGGGAGCATTGGTCATAGAGATACAAAGAATAGAGGCTTAGTTCCAGGGGGAGCGATGGTCACAGAGGGAGATTGTTGATATGAGTGATATGACTTCATTATTGCACGACATGACCTCATTATTACATTAGAGTGTTGCCATAAATTCCAAAGGGGGATATTGTTTATTAAATGGGTTGGTTGTCATTGATGTCAACCCTTGAAGAAAGTCTGGTAGAGAAATCTGGTAGCGCAATGGTTTGGATAATGGACCCAAGTTTTTTTTATGGATAATGGTATGATTTTTTATATATTTGTAGGTAAGACAATTCCAGATGGATAGTACATGTCATGCCATTTCTGTTTCTATGTGGAATGTCACATAACTCCTCACAGTTAGAGATTTATGGCCATGTGAAGTTGGAGAACCCTCATGAGTCATCTAGAAGCCCCTAAAAGTCAAAGTGTTTCCAGAAGAAATTATTTCAATTGTAAAGTTGATGGAGAACTCCCTAAAATAAGGAAAGTGGGATGCTACATGAAAGTATAAATAAGAGGCAAGGCTCTCTCATTTAATCACACTTGAACACATTGAATATCTTTTGTTGTGTGAGGCTTATTGCAAGTGCATACGTGTGTTGCAGCACTGTAGGTCATGTGCATGTTACATCTTGTTGATACATGTTCATTTCAGGTACAAATTGATTCCAGGGAAGTTGTACAGGTTATTTGTAGTTCAGTGGTATATATTGATACAGTTGTGCAGTGGTATATCTCACAGTGATAGTGTGACAGTGGTTCCATCATTCTACTTCTACTTCAGGGCAGTTGGACAGTGCAAGGGCGGGTGGTTTTAGCCACCTTCCAGTTGTAGCCAGAGAACTTAGGGGGTTGTAGCCTCCTTATGGTTGTATCCATAGAATTAGGGAGTTGGATCTTCCCTCGGGTTGTATCCTGAGAAACTAGGGAGTTGGAGCCTCCTTCCAGTTGCAGCTAGAAAATAAAGGAAGTTGGTGCTTCCAATGAATGTAATTCTTCAAGACATATAAGAAAAATCATTATGTGGTTTTCTCTTGCTTTGCGTTTCCACGTAAAAACATTGGTGTACTGTGTGTGTGTGTGATTGATCATTTTTTCATTGTTTATTTACTCTGTAACTATTGGATGATAATACTACATTGATATAAAACTTGCATTTTTGGTGAAAAAGGATTAAATTGTTTTATTATTTATTCACCCCCTCTCTTAGTAATCCAACAGTCGTCAATGGAAATATTACATTTTGGGGAAAGAGACGCTCATACACATTTATCAAAATCCTCTACAGTTCATACAGGCACAAGGGAAATTATAGAACGATTGTCATCAGAAGTGGTCCACCTGCCTGTAACAGCTTCATATCAACATCAATTATAAGACATGTATCTCCAATCATGTCACTGACTGCCTCAGTCGGCCCCCTGTGGTTGCACTTACCACTGTGCTCCACTCCTTTGGACATGAAGCATATAAGTGGCCCCAACTTCATCAGTAAGATTCAAACTTCTCCACCACATATCAGCTCTTGGGTACAGGTGCAACTGTCACTGATTTTCACCTTCAGGATAGACTCTTATGCCACCTGGTCCATATTTGTGTTCCTACAAGTGAGTGTGCAACGCTGATTTGGGAAGCCCACTATAGTCAGGTGGTAGGACATTTTGGCATAGAGAAAACCGTGTACGTTCTTCATAAACATTTTTATTCACCAAAACTTCAATAGGACATCAACAAGTATATCAGATCTTGCACCGCCGGTGTCATTACCAAGACAACCATCAAGAAGCAAGGATTATATATCAGTTTTCGAAGATGGCCATCCTCACAGCCTATAAGAATAATTTCACAGTGATAGATACTACCAAGATCTTCTTCGAATGAGTGTAGTTCCACTTTGGGATACCACAGACCATCATCTCTGACCGAGACAGCAGGTTCATCGACACCTTTTAGTTGATTCTTTGGTCTCTATTGGACACCAAGCTCACAATATCCACTACTTTCCACCCCCAAACCAATGGCCAAAAAGAGTTCATCAATCAGATGATTTTTCACATCCTGCACATGTACAATTATAAGCATCCATGTACATGGGATGAGAGTCTCCCATATGTCCAACACAGTTACATCAGGGCTCTCTATAGTTCCATCGACCATAGCCCATTTCAAGTGGGTATGATATTCCAACCCTTGGGACCCATTGATGTTGCACTCCATCTTTCAACCGCACAGACAGAATCTTCCCTTGATCAGTATGTGATCTACAAATCCACCAGGTTCATTGAGTGGATTCAACACATCTGCCAACAGGTCCAAGATATTTTTCAAAAATCCAATGCTAAGTACAAGCAATGCCATGATCAACACAGGCTACCACACTAGTTTCAGATTGGCAACAAATTCTGGTTACATCTGTAGAAGGAGCATCTCACCGGCTCCCATCAGAAGCTTCTCACACTTTGTTATGGTCCTTACAATATCACCAAGGTTTTGGGTAGTAATGATTTTGAACTCAACACTCCACCCTCCCTTGTTATGCATCTAGTATTCAATCTAGACCTCCTTCGACCATATTTCCCACCATTATTGGAAACTTCTGAGATCGCAGAACAACTGACACCAACAGAGCTCAACCCTGACTGTATGGAACAAGAATACACTGATCAGATAGTGGACACACAAGTCAAGGGCACTCACCAGCAGCGGATCCAACTTTATCAAGTTGTCACGGCAGGGAAACTACTACACCAAGGAAAGTGGCTCACCCGGGGCCAAATCCAGCATAAGTTTCCTCACCTGATGGGGGAACTCAACACAATGGAGAACATTGGTTCCTAAGGGGGGAGGATTGATCTAGGTGCATATTGGTGGCCACCTACCTATTCCAACTGGCTCCTCAGGTCCATTTTTGTTTAGCACATTCTTCTCTATTATTTTGTAATTGTGGGTTCTACACTTTTAGGGCTATCTGAATCCCCACACATCCTCCAAGTGGATACAGATGGCCTCTCTCCTAATCCAACTGGATTATTTGGTATGTTTTCATGCCATCAAATCTTTTTGTACTTCCAGGTCATTTTGGGGCCCTGAATGTTGTTTTTTTGGCTCGCCATAGTCAAACTATAGACTGAGTCAAAGTTTGATGGTGGAATGTGTAGCTCTCTGAAAGATCTTTCCATTGGGATATCACGCACCTAAAATGGAGGTCATATGCAAATTTTACGGCCCTAGGAAGTTGAGGTACCAAATCACACCAACTTACCCATAGGGCCCACATGACTTTTGGTGTTTCACCTTCTAGGGTCTTGGAATTCATGAGTAATATCAAAAAGGCCTATGGAGCCTCATTGGAATCCATTCTACTCAAGAAAATGTGTGTAGCAACCACATCTCTTCTCAGAGACAAATATCACCATTTGAGCAAGTTTTTAGTTCTGCAGTTTTATAGTTTCAAATTGTTTCATTATTTAATAGAAGATATTGTTCATTGGATATTTGTGTTATTCTCCATATCTCTGTGTTTATTGTATTCAGTTTGTTAATCGTTATGTTCCACTCCTAAATCTGGATCACATTCCTTGGAGAATATACACTCCTTGGGAGGTTTATTTGTGCTTCATGAGTGTTTAGCTTGGATCCTCTCCTTATGATTGAAAGTTGTAGCAATAATGGCCAAAATTTCTAGGGAAATTTTAACAACACATTATTATTTTCAATGGATGGTGGATGAGAAAATGGGAGAGGCCTCTTGAATTTAGAAGAAAAATAGTGGTTATCCTTGACATGGTCATGATAATAAAATATTGTTGGCACAGGGGTAGACCTAGGGTTCAGCTCCAAGAGCGCACCAACAAGCCCTAACTACTAGCCCTTTCAACAACACCTACGAAGCAGATGCAGTCTCACTCGAAGCAGTTATGAGGGGGTTGCATGACAAAGATGTATACAACCAAGGGGAATATCAAGCAAATCTAACAAAATTACATCATAGAATACATATATCACTTATCAACTTAGATTTATTCTGCACATCTACTTATCAGATCTAAAGTAGTAATTCAATCATAGTATATCAATGACAGAGACAGAAGATCAATCACACACAACACAAAATATACGTGGTTCACCCTCTCTCTAGGGCTATGTCCACATAATTGTTCTATATTGTATTTGAGTAAAGCATACAGTTCTTATCTGCACTCTTATCTAGAAGATCTTCTCTCTTCTCCTTCGTTTCTCTCCCCTCCCTGCGCACCCAGCTGTAGGGTTGATCTTCGCACCCAGCTGAAGATCTTACAATCCATAAGGCTCTGATACTCAGCACTTCTCTCTCCCACAATACTCCTCTCTCAACTAACTCAATGCCAACAGCAACAATAACAACATTATTGTACCAACCCAAGGTACCAACCTGACCCAGGTCCTTTAGACCTTTATTTATACATTACAATAGCTCATTGATAGCATTAGGCTGAAACCTAGGTGTCCAAAACCCTAAATACCAAAACCCTAGGTGTCTAAAACCCTAGGTCAACTTGACCCATATTTTTAGGGCTTCGCCAGCCTATATTTCCTTTCTTCTCGTTTGGTGGTCCAAATCATCCAACGGTGGCTTTTTCCGCTTGTTGACATGTCCATGATCCTTCTTCGTTTCTTATCTGTCATCTCTGATCTCCTCATCCAAAAGGATTTCTTTCTCGGGATTTGCTCCATCTTTTCTTATATTTTGTTCACTTCAACCCAATAATAGACACTATGTCTTCCACGCAATTCACATTCTCCCTTTTTTTCCATAACCAAGGGCCAACAGGCCCCCAACACTCACCTATGACTCATCCTGAGGCACTTTACATTTGAGCTTCCTATTTTACTTCAACTCCACGCTGCACAGTGTAGCCTCTACATTCTTCTCTTTTCCTCCTCTCCATTCCTTGTGCAGACTATATTTTTTGTGTCAGGTACCTAGTTTCAACTTCACCTAGTACCTAGACCTTTTTCTTCATGCTTCTTTTGAGAGTTGCAAGTTAGATGGTTGTCATAGTACAAATTCAGTCAGCTCCCATTCACTAAACCTTCCTTCCACTCCTAGTTCAGAGTCTTTAATTGTGCAACTCCTCCCTCTGTAATGTGAACGATCTCATATGGCCTTAGCCAATGTGTTCTAAACTTCCCAGGATGTTTTATGAACTTGTTTTCATATACTAGTACTAGATCACCTTGTTTGAATGCCTTCTTTTTTATGTTCCTATCATGATAGGCCTTCTCTCTTTCCTTCTGAACCTGTTGATGGAATATTGCAATGAATTTGTCTTCTTCCAATTCAACCAATTGTGCAAGCCTGTCTTGAATAGCATTAGGGTCATCCATACCTATAAAGGAAACAATTCTTAGGCGTGGTACCAAATATTCCATTGGAACAACATCTTCAAGACCATATACCAACTTGAAGGGGGTCTGCATTGTCAGCTTCTTGCAAGTGGTTCTATAGGCCCGTAAGACTGTTGGTACTCTTAAATCCCAATCATCTCTATTCACACAGCAAATATTGGTTAGTATTATTTCCAAAATCTTGTTGAATGCTTCAATTGTCCCATTTACTTATGGATGGTATGGTGTGCTCTTCTGAAGGTGGACTGCAAATTCTTCAATTAGGGCTTCAATTGTCTTATTGATGAAATGTGTACCTTAATAACTCATAAGGATCTTTGGGCATCCAAATCTGGTGATGATGTCATCAAATATTAAGTGTGCAGCTATAGTTGCACTACAGTCCTTGATTGCTCTTGCTTCAGCCCATCTGGTCAAGTACTCTGTTGTTTTAATTATGTACCTTGATCCTGTGTGCTTTCCTGGCGGGTTTATAGGTCCCACGAAGTCAATTGCCCATTTTTCGAATTATTGTAGGGTCAATTGTGGTGCTAATGGAATTTTGTCTCTTATGGATGGTTTCCCAACTCTTTGGCATACATCGCAGGCTCTGGAATAGTCTTTAGCATCTCTGTGTAAGGTAGTCCACCAAAGGTCATCTCTAAGAACCTTTTTTGCAGTTGTTTTCCCTGCATAATGTCCTCCTGCGATGCCTTCATGAGATTCTACGAGGATCAGTGGTTTTTCTCCCTCCATAACACATCTTTGCAATATCTCATCCGGTCCCATCTTGTATAGATGTCTAGCTATAAGTGAGAAATCTGTAGTGTGCACCACTAACTATTTCTTCTAAGGAATTGTATACTCACTGGGTTCTATTCCTATTGATAGGAACTACACTATCTTTGCGAAGTGGTCATCAATCTTTCTAATGGCTAGCAGTTGTGCATCCCGTAGCGTATCTTCCAAATTAGTTGGCTCTTCTCCATGTTCCAACCTTGATAAGTGGTCAGGACCCTTGTTCATTCTCCCTAGCTTTATATGATCTCAAAATCATATTCTTGAAACAAAAGAAGCCATATGCATATTCACCCCCCCAACAATGGCTTGATGACTAGGTACTTCAGTACGGAGTGATCAGTAAGCATTTTAAAGTGTCCTCCCAACAAATAGTGGCAATATTTCTGTAGTGCATACACCATGGCTAATCCCTATCTTTCAGTAGTGGTATAATTAATCTCAGTTGTAGATAGCTTCCTAGTAGAAAAGGGTAACAGATGGTCAATTTCTCATGTTCTCGGTTGTTCCAACATAGCTCCTAAAGCAAAGGAAGACACATCGACATGCACATGAAACTCCTTGGTCCAATCTAGGAAAACTACAATGGGCGCAGTAACCATTTTCTATTTCAGTGTGTCAAAGCTCTATTGGCATTCTTTTGTCCAACTAAACTAACAATCCTTCTTCAAAAATTGTCCCGTGGGTTTTGTAATCTGATCATATCCCTTAATGAGCTTTTTGTAATATCCCGTGTGTCCCAACGCAGTGCACAACTGTTTGACTGATGTAGGAGGGGGTATATCAACTATAATGGTGATCTTGGATGGATCTACCAGCAATCCTTTCTTACATACAATATGACCTAACAGAACTCCAAAGGGTGAAAATGAAATGAATTTCTTTAGGTTTAAATCAATTTGACATTGCATGAATTTATTCAACATTAGCCTTAGACATTCAATATGATTTTTCAATAAGCTAAAAACAGTCTAATCATCAAAATATGCTCCTAAAACTTTATGCAAAAATTCCTTGAATGCTTCGACCACCACCCTAGAAAATATGGTTGGGGCATTATTGAATTTGAATGGCATCATTGTATATTGGTAGGATCCCCATTTTTTTGAAAATGTGGTATTATGTCAATCTTCCTTGGCAATTTGAATCTGATGGTATCCTAAAAATCTATCTGTAAAAGAATATACTTCCTAGCCTCCCATATTATCTAACACTTCATTGGTGAATGGTGTAGGGAAGGGGTCATGCAAAAAATAATCATTCAACTTCCTGAGATCTATGCATATCCTGATCTCTCATGTTTTCTTTTCTTGCACCACCATAGGGCTTATCCACTCTGACTCTTCGATAGGTTCTATAATTCCTGCTTCCAGCATTCTGTCAAGCTCAATCTTCACTTTCTCCTTATGTTTAGGGTTCAATCTGTAGGGTCTCTGTTTGACTGGTATTTCATTTGGTTTCAAAGGGATCCTCATCTCACTCATAGGCCCTTTGATTACCTTCATATCAGTGAACTTGGTTGGAACAAAATCTTGATATTCATGCAGTAATTCTGTAATTTTATCAATGGTAGCATCATCCCAAGAATCTCCAATGTTTGCAAACTTTGGTGTCTGCTCTGTTCCAATATTGACTTTCTTGATCTTGATTGGTTGTCCAATGAATGGTATCTCAACTCCTAGTCCTTCCACATCTCTCTAGCCTTTTTTTTATGCAATGTTCACCTTCCTCGGATCATCATCTTCATTGGCATTGATGTTGTAACAGCTTTGCAGTTTCTGGAGAGGCGTAGTCCATTCATCCTCTTCCTGTTCTAAGGGAAGAATAGCTAACTCCTCGGATACTTTCTATCTCACAACCTGCAATTCTTGATATACTGAAGGATGTTGACTTTTAAATAAGAAGGTGGTTCCAAAATTATGAGTCATACCTTTCCAATCTGTAGTGATGAGGCACAATTTTGCCTGAAGGTACCAGTTGATAGTTGTCGTGTACAGCGTGTTGATGAATCTGAGTACCCATTTTTCTTGAGGAATGTTTCTCTAGGATTCCTCAAAACTTCACACATGGTCCTTTGGGCAACTTCAACCTATGTAGCGAACTTCGCAGCCTTCTTCTTGTGATGAGAATCACGTTGTCATCAGAGTACGACATTGTACCAAATTTGTAATATTACTTTTTTGTGTCCCCCACCATCTTGTTGGTGTGGATTTCAAGGCCTCATCTATTGCCAACAACCTTTTTTGTGTTGTTACACTTGCTTCAAAGTCTGACAGGAAGGATTCTAACGGATTCATACCATCAAATGTGGGTAATTTACTTATTTTTTTGTCGACCTAGCGAACTTCTCTGGTTAATCTAGCACATCTCCTTCTAGATACTTCATACATATGGTTCTGCCAGTTCTCCAGTGCTTCTTCTGAGTCTGATGAGAACGCATTGTCACTTCGCCAGCTTAGATTCCCATTGACTGTGGGATTAATGTAATTCTGTTGTTTGGCTGCTAGTTTATATATGTTTTCTAGTGCATATGTGTGGTCTTCTTCTCTTATAGGTTTTGTGTACCGCTAACCTTCATCTGGATCTAAAGGTGCAATGACCGTAAGGCCATCTCTTTAAAAATTCATACGTATTTTCTTTAAGTCAATGAAAGTAGAGTTATTGAAGGCGCAATAAATTCCTAACAGCGCAGGGTAAGGGAAATTATCATCAACTATTTCAATTACCTCAAAATCTGGAAATGTTCTTACTCCGTCAAAGTCCATAGGGACATGTTCTAATCTACCAAAAGGGCTTACAACTTGTTGATTAGCCATCCTAATCCTGATAGGGGAATAGATCAACTTCATTTTTTCCATCAGTGCCCAGGTTTTCTTTATCATGACATTGACCTCTGAACCTAAGTCGAGGACTACATAGTTTATCTCATACTCTCTTATTTGAGAAGTCAAATGTAATTTCTTATTTTTCCTTCTCTTCTTACTAATTTGGTGTATTTATCTATTCAGTAAGGGGTTTATATTTCCTTGCTCATATTGTCTGATTAAATTTTGTAATTCTTGTACAATGCTTTCATCTTGAATCAACTTAATACAAGTATGTAAAAATTCCATGAGCTTGCTCACCTCTTTTCCTTCTCTTGGCGAAGAATATTGATCAAATGCATGAGTCATTCCATACTCTCTTACTTCGGGTTTTTTCTTCGATGGATAACCTTGGTATCCTCTGAATTCTTTTCTAGCTTCCTCAAACATCTATCTTTCTTTCTTTGCATCAAAAATTTGGGTCTTCTCTGTAGCTTTCCTGATTCCTGAATCTTATTTAATCTTCCTTTGGGTTATTATGTCATCTCCTATGACAGTGCCTCCTCTTTTTATAACAACGACTCTAGGGTATTCTTCACGAGGTTTAGCATAGATCAGTTGCACTTGCGGGTTCTACTGAGGTCTCATCTTTCCTGAAGCTTAGCTATCAGCACAGGACAATCTTCTATAACATGGTCAAATGAGTTGTAGTAGCTGCAAGAGGTACAAGGGTTATGATAATCCCTTGTAGGGTGTCCTGGTTGTGCACAATTATAATAGATGATCTATCCTCTGCCTCGACCCATTTCTCCTCCTCGTCCTCTACCTCTGAATCCATCATGAGGATTGAAGTTTCCTCTTCCTAGAGAGTTGTACTGCGTAGTGTTTCCTTTGTTGTAATTCACCTTGAATATTATATATGTCTCTTGACCTTTCATGCATGATATCATAAGCCCTACAATTCCTATCATCCTGTCCTATGGACTTACAGAAGGTATAGTACAAATTTGTAGGTGTCTGAACATACTTTTTCATATAATAGCACTCACTAGTATGATGTTTGTTTCTGCATACCTCACACCAGGATAAGGTGACTTTCTTCTAGGGGCTCAGGGCTCCAGAAGCCAAGTATTTATTGAATAGAGGGAAGTGTTCATTTTCATGGCCTTCTAATCTGCATCTGACACACTAGATGTCTTCTATTTTATCATTTCCCTTGTATTTTTTCATATCTTCGACCTGTAGATACAAACTAGTTAGTTGACTCAAGATTTGGATCATAGTTGAGCTGGATTCTCCCATAGGGGTTGATTCTAGCTTCATGGTGATATCCAATACCTCAACCTATGAAGGAATCTTTTGTTGCATCAGGAGAACTCTGATGTGTGGCAGAAGGGAAGCAATGAACCATTCCTTGTTCTATTCATCTGGGATCTAAAAATTCAATCATCCTGTTAAGGTCTTGAATCTTTGATCGAAGTCCCAAACAGGTTCAGCCACCTTCTGCTTGATCTCTTTCATCTCTATGATACATTAAGATTCTGACCTAGGTTTCTTGAATTCTGCAATCAGTGTGTTCTTGATCTGATTCAATGGCTTAGGTTGTGCAAGTCCTTGGACAAGTTTCATGTACCAACTCAATGTGTGATCTCTAAGAGTTGTACTGAACTGAGTTCTTTTGACAGCTTCATCTGTGACATTCTTAATGTTCCATACGGCTTCACATAGCAACCAGTGATGGTCAGGATATTCAGATCCATCTCCCCTAAATATAGGGAGTCTCATCTCATCTACCATAGATCTTCCTATGGTTCCTAACTGAATATGTGGTGGACTACTATTGAAAATTCTCTGGACACTCTGGTGACTGGGATTACTCTATTTTCTTAATATTGAATCAACAGGAAGGATAACATCACTTACTTAGATGGTTTGCATAGTTTCTAAGGTTTCATGTTATCCTCAGCAAAGCTCTTCATCTTTTCCTTCCTCTGCCCTAGCGAGTTCTAAATGTTTTTCATCTGTCAGTTATGCTTCTTCTCCACTATAGAAACCCTCCTCCATGTAGTTCTTCTTAAACATGTTTGAAAGGTGGACTCTTCGGAACACTCTCCCACTACGCATATGTCCAGATTTTGTGTCACTGTCACTGTCTGAATTCTTGAACATTAGCCTTTCTTGATCCAACCAATCTATTGTATCTTCAATATGTTCTTCTCATGCAACAGAATCTTGATTCTCAACTTCAAAATATGTAGAAATTTCCCTCTGGGTCCCTTAAATAAATATCTATCGTCTTGGCTATACGATTCTACTCTATCAACAAAAAACTATGTGATGTACCCTCCAATGGTACTATCAAACCAGTGATTTACTACTCGTGATATGGTGTTATCAACTCTCTTAACCTTCTTGATCAACTCCGACATCCAAGCCACAGGAAGTCTAGATCAGATCTAGAACTGGGTATCTGCTAATCTAGCTAGCCACTCATATAGATCTTGATGGATTCCTCCAAAGAAGATCTCATGAATATCAGTAAAGATATATCTCTCTAACCAGTCCTCTGAACTAAGATTAGGGTTCTTGTTCTAGGCTTCAATGAAGTCCTTCTCTTGATCTTCTATCCACTTTTGAATCTATGTCTTCGATGGAAACCACCTTGACATTCCCTCACGAAGATTCATGTCTCGGCAACAGAATCATTTGTTGGCACAGGGGAAAACCCAGGGTTTATCTCCAATAGTGCACCAACAAGCCCTAAATATTGGCCCTTTCAAAAACACCTGTGAAGCAGATGCAGTCTCACCCGAAGCAGTTATGAGGGGGTTGCAGGACAGAGATGTCTACAACCAAGGGGAATATCAAGTGGATCTAACACAAGAACAGCATAGCATTCATATATCACTTATCAACTTAGATTTATTCTACACATCTACTTATCAAATCTAAAGCAATAATGCAATCACAGTATATCAATGACAGAGACAGAAGATCAATCACACACAACACAAAATATACGTGGTTCACCCTCTCTCTAGGGCTAAGTCCACAAAACTGTGTTATTTTATATTTGAGTAAAACTTACAGTTCTTATATTCACTCTTAGCTAGTGGATCTTCTCTCTTCTCCTTTGTTTCTCTCCCCTCCCTACGCACCCAGCTGCAGGGTTGATATTCACACCCAGCTAAAGATCTTACAATCTAGAAGGCTCTTGTACTCAACAATTCTCTCTCCCACAATACTCCTCTCTCAACTAACTCAATACCAACATCAACAATAACAACATTATCATACCAAACCAAGTTACCAACCCGACCTAGGTCCTTTAGACCGTTATTTATACATTACAATAGCTCACCGATAGCCTTAGGTTGAAACCTAGGTGTCCAAAACCCTAGGTCAACTTGACCCATATTTTCAGGGCTTTTCCAGCTTGTGTTTCCTTTCTTCTCGCACGGTGCTCCAAAGCATCCAACGGTGGCTCTTTCCACTTGCTGACCTGTCCATGATCCTTCTTCCTTGCTTATCTATCATCCCCTATCTCCTCGTCCAATGGCTTTATTTCTCAGGATTCGCTCCATCTTTTCTTCTCTTTTGTTCACTTCAACCCAATAATAGTCACTGTGTCTTCCACATAGTTTGCATTCTCCCTTTTCTTCCTTGATATTTGTATACTTCCATAACCAAGGGCCAACAAATATTATTGTTGATTGTATCAATTTTAACCATTTCTCTTGGGGTTTTGGTATTTTATTTTATTTTATTTTGATTTTTGGTTAATTTCAAGAGGAAATGGTTATAAAAGTGTTTACGACTTAAGGAAATAAAAACAACTCTAGGAAAAGTGGCTACATCAGTTATAATAGTAGAAAATTATGTAAAAGTGGGTTTAGACATATGATACACATACTATAAATGGTGAATTTCGATAAACCTAGCCTTTTGTTCTAGGTGAAAAACTTTTGGGTGATAATAGATGCCCCCTAATTTATGAGGTTAGGAGCACATTGTATGACCAAAATGCATTATAGTTTTATTTTACCAAGGAATAAGGAATCCAAGGATAGAGGGGAATTCCATGGGAAAAAAAAATGATGAAAGTGAGTTTAAACATATGATACCCATACTATGAATGATGTATTTAATTAAACCTATATTTTTGGTCAAGGTGGACAACTTTTTCGGTGATAATTAGATTTCCACACTAGTCTTATAGCTCTATAATTTTGTATTTAATCTATAATTTAGCTTAAAATATTTGGACATATAGCCTATTTTATTGTCGTTGGTCTAGTTTCCTTGGTGGCAGGCCAACAATTCAGTGATTTTGTATAAACTTTTCATACTCTGATAAATAGAAGTAGACTTGGTTGCTAAAAAAAAATGATCCAATCTAGAAAAGCATAAACAAATTGAGTTATTCATCCCATAATCAATATACAATGCCAGTGCAAGGATGGGTATTGGATGATCGAATACAAAGATAAAATACAGATTCTTGAAATACTAAATAAATTATGTATACATGTTATAGCAATATTTGCCTCACCCTATGAAAATTTGCTCAGAAGGCCTTTTTCCATTTCCCTATGTAGACTTGATGTCCCTTTTGCAATTCCTAGAGCTAAAAATAATATTTTTCCACATATACACACCCTAACTATTATACAACATGTGTATACGCAGGTTTCACCATTATATCCCACATACATCAAGTTTTGTGCCCAAAATTAAAAAATGGTGTCGGGTTTCCATGTCATGTCATGAGATCCATGATCCTTGACATTCCATATACCAGAAATGTTCTGAATTGGCCCTCCAGTTCCATTTGAAGGTTATAAATGGGCCATATCCAAGATGTGGAGAAGAGGAGAAGAATTCAACTTTGAGAGAAAAGTTACCCTCGAGAACGTATTCACTTCATATTGAGTCTGCATCCCTTTATCCTTTAAAGTCTGAACACATTGTTCAGTCCCCAAGCTCTTCCCTACTTGATTGAGAACCTCATTGTCTCTCTTATATGAGATTGACTTTGGTGGAGGATTGAAGTGGTGGAGGCCAAATAGAACTGACTTAGCTTCTTGGTTTTGAACCATGTTGACACGAAAGTTTGTCATTCATACACTTATGTTGATTACATTTTAATAGAAATACTCTTTTCTTGTCCAATCAATGTCTTACAAATATTTGAATTGTTATTCCATGGGAATATTTGTTATGAATATTGATGGATGATGTTATTGAATGTACTAAATTTATATATTATCACCATATTCTTGTGTATCTTGGTTTTTGAGGACAAGTTGTAGGTGTATTGCTTTGAGTCAAGTGCTCAATGGTGGACTTCATTGAACGTCTGGATGAGGTAGCCTCTTTATCTTATCTTGTTATCATATTTGTTTATATAGCATAATTGAGATTAGAGTTGATTTCTACAATCATTTCCGTCTATTGTGGTTTACCCCATGCCATAGAGAGATTTTCCTCGTAACAGAATTGGTGACCATACTATGGATTGAATATTCTTTTTAGGGTTTGGAGTTTTTTTCTCCTTTGATTACTTTCGTTTATATCAATTTTCTTGTTATCTGATTTCTTGACAACCTCTGTTCATTTTGAGTCTGATTTTCTTAGCCTTATCCTTAACTTGGCAGTGTTTCAACACATATACACGTGTTATTTCCTGATAGTTGCATACATACATGTGATGTCATTCTATAAGAAGCGCATATACATGGTTTTCTCTTGAAAAACCGTGTACATCATTCATGTATGCTTGGTTGTTGAGTTTGATGTTTGTTGGGTAAGTTTTGATGGTTGTTGAGTCTTCTTAGGTCTTTGTTATGATTGTTAGTACCTACAAAGGGATAGGAAACCTTTCTTTGGTTGAATTTTCAGGCGGTGCTTTTCTCATCATCCTTTTCATTGATTGTCCTTGCATCTTGGGTTGGGTGTTTTCTTCTTGATATCTTACTTGGTTTTTCTTTGTTTACAATCAGTAGAATTTTTATATCAAGTTGTTGTTCAATCCTTTCATTTTCATTCTTTTATATTGAAAATACAAAAATAATAAACATTTTGCATTGTTGGGATTTGGTATTTTGGGTTCTTATCGTTGATATTAGTACATGTATGGAAAGATTACATCTTATTTTGAATTGCATAATTAAATTGAAAATTGCATTTTGAAAATTGTATTTTGAAAATCTTATCATTTATTGGGAATTGAATTTAGGACTTTTTATTTTATTCATATTCATTTATTTTACTTGTTGAGCCTGTTGGCATAGGGGCATACCCAGGGTTCACCGCTACAATAGTGCACCAACAAATCCCTAACTATCAGCCCTTTCGGCAACACCTGTTAAGCAGATGAAGTCTCACCCACGGTAGAGGCAACGATGGTTGCAAGACTCGGGTGTCTGCAACCTTAGCTGGGACACAGATCTATGATTGTAATACTTAATAAAGCACTTAGCACCATCAGTTCCTCAATATACAATCAATAACCACTTCACTGATAAAATAGGGCTTCGCAGCATTCACACTGAGATAACGTACTTAAGCACTTAGCATCAATAGATAGGTCAGATCTAGCAGATCAAACACTCAATACATTCATATAGATCAGATCTAACATTCTTGTACATTATTAGCACTAAGAATAAGCATATCTATCTAATGATCTCTAAGCACTTAGCAAAAGAAGATATAAACACATCCAGACAAGCACAAAGCAAGACAACACAGTGTTTACATGATTCACCCCCACCTTGGGGCTACGTCCACCAACTCTTCTTCTTTATTGTCTTCATTCAATCAATTACAAGAACAGAGCCATCAAAACCCTTACTCTGCACCGGACAAAAGATCTGCACAGCTCACTAGATCCTTCTTCCTTGTGTTACAGCACTAAGCCCTCCACAATCTACTAGAAGGACCCACACTTAGCTCTTCAAGTCTCTTACAGTCATGCACAAAGCACTTACAAAACCCTACTTGCACTTAGCATACATTAACATCACATAGATGCCCTATTCCACTACTTCTTACATTGCCTATCCTTCTATTTATACATACAAAATAGGCCTAAACATGGGTAAACCCATGGGCCAACATCCCATTCCTGTTCCATATTCCAAAAAACCCAAAAAGGATCCAAAAGTGGTCTGATATCCCATGATCTCTACTTCATCTTGCGCTCCTCCTTCGACAGGCTGTCGAAGTCCCAAAATAGGTCACTATGACCAAGAATCTCCCAAAACTTGGTCAAGGACCAACATGCCCCCCAACACTCACCTATGACTCATCCTGAGTCACTCTCATCTAACCAATTCTTCTTCGAAGGACTCGATATTGGCTCGAGCTTATTCAACCTGTTGTTGTGCGACGGAAAATTTCTCGGTGAACTTCTGGATCACTACATCATTTATAGGCCCTTCTAGGCGTTGTTCTGATGTGATGACAACCTGTTCTAGCTCTATTCCTCGGCTTTCAACCTTTGTGAATAATTGGCACGCCTTATATTGTACTATTTGAAGTTGTTGAGTAACTTCCATCACTCTTCTTTGAATCGTATGAATCAATTGTTGGGCGGTGTGTTTCTCCTGAGACCACTTCATTCTTTCCACAACCGACAAGGCCTTCAGATACGCATGTAGTGTGTCTGTGTGCTACTTTTCTTCCTTGAGTTATGACACTAATGCATGTAACTCTGGATTCTCGGTTAGGTTCTCATATGTTTGAGCACTGTGGTTACTAAGCTTCTTGCACTCCAAGGCAAGAGATTTTAGTCTGTCAACTACGCTATGGACAGTTGCTTCCCTTTGGTCTCTTACATCTTGAGGGGTCTCAGGGACAGTACGGAGCTCCAAGTCTGATTTTGAGGTCGCCTTCTTCTAAATAAGTGAGATATTATATTTAAGCCCAGAAAGCTAGTTTCAAGATTTTCACTTGTTTTGCAACATTTCCCACTATCCTTAGTGTTCCGACGCACAAAGTGGCGATAGCGGTTTTAAAATTTTACCCAGGTTAGCGTCAGGAGTAAGTCACTTTAAAACCTAGTTAAGCAGTGTCGGGGTTTCATGACTTGGCGATTGCTCTCCCAAAAATCAATACCTTCATAGCTTTGAGTCGTGAAGTTGCGATATTCATTAACTGAGCATGTATTAAGTAATAACTTAAGTCAGATCATGAATATTTAACTAAGTCGCATCATCGTGATTTCGGGTTTTGGGGGCTCAAAGGCTAGGACAGAAATCTTCCGATACGGTGAACGCCGAAAAAGGGGGATTAAAGACTAAAACACACTTAATTAAAGGAGATAAGTTGGATTAATTGATGCATTAAGAAACCTTTAATAGGCACCATCTACTGAGTAAGTTTAAATATTTTTTGCGTTGATTCGTGTTACGACTCGTCAAACAATTATGGCATTTATTTGAACTACGACGAGGTGACAGGTAGTAGGATCTCACTTTTACTTCTAAATATTTCCTTTAATCGATTTGACTGTTCTATTTGCAAGGACACTAGAGGTTTAAATGACTAAGATAAAGAGTTTTTCCTTCATTTTTTCAGTTCTCATTTCTATTTACGCGTAGATCCATTTTACCAGGTTAACCATTGTTTGTGATTTTCAAATATGTTCGACAGGTGGTCTAGTTTCAGGTTTCACTCTTATGGCTCCACGAAAAATTCCCAAGTTAGCTGCCGAGAGTTCAAGTTAGGGTTCAGATGTTGTTTTCGATACCTTGCCATGAAGTATTATTTCTATCAAGACATGGTCATATGTTTCCAACATCCTGCAATCCGAGTCGATAAATTGTTCGGATGATTCTAGAGACAATGAGAAGGACAATTTATCAACCAAATACAAAATCGTCGCTCAAGCAGAGATGCACAAAATAATGGTGAGGCCCCAGCTTCTTCCCTACTTTGATATGATTAGGTGGGCATTGGACCATGTGGACATCTCGACCAGGACGATTATCAGCGAATAGAAGGTGAAGATTGGTACCTTCCGACCAGAACATTTGCGGGCAATGTATAAATTGTCACCCACGCTGAACCTTACTCACAACACTGAATTCCTAGAAGGCTTCAATAATAAGGAGTGCAAGTAGTATGCAAAAAGTTTGTCCGATCTGATCAAATATTGGGTCTCACACCCTGTGAAATTCAGGGCTGACTTCAATGGAATCTATTCAATCTCTTCATTGGAGCCACAATTCAAGTACATAGCGATGATGACCTGCAGGTTGTATGGGAAGGTAGAAACTACCTATTTCTTCCTCCCATGCATGACACTCATTCATACATTCACTAAGGGTTTCTCCTTTGACTAGGACAAATTGTTGTCTGACAGTCTAACCAGTCAAATTACTGAATATCGAGCACAGAGGGTGAGTAAGAAAGCAGCTTCATTCTTTATGTTTGCTTACATCATGGATGCCATCTGCTTCATGAAACCCTTCCCACTGATGAACTGGAGCTGGGATCCATCTAATACAAAGCCTATCCATGTCTACCACTCAAAGATTTGGGAGGATAAGGCCAAAGAATTCATCTACAAGATCTTCAACTAGGTAATGGTGCCACTGCATGTCACCATTTTTGGACAGCTACCTCCCAGGATGTCAGATAGTGTCGCGACCATCCTAAGAAGTGTGGCACATTGGTATATAGAGGCAGAATTTTTGTATATCATGGTTTTCGGCACCTCTGTCCCTCCATATTCCCTCCCTCTATTCTTTCTAGATAATCTATTGTGTCGTGAGATCGCCATACAGACTGTGCTCGGCAGAATAAGCAAAGAGCTCAAAGGAGTATCAAAAAAGGTATGGCTTCCCTTCCCTATTTGTATTGGTGCATATTCCTTGTTAGATTTTGGCCACGCCAAAGCCGAGGCTAAGGCTTTAGAAGAGATGAAGCTGGTGGATATTGAGTTCAAGAAGAACGACCCTAGTAAGGTTGTGAGCAATCACCTGGTGAGTTGTGGCCTGAAGAGGTATGAACATGAGGATTCCCCTCATGACGAAATATTCCAGGGTGAGAGGTCCTTCGCTGAATTCCTAAGTTGGATTCAATCCTTGCCACCCAGAGATATGGCCGAATTTTTGAAATTCCAGGAGCACCGATGGAGTTGTCTCCCCTATATATTACAGGGTGAAGCTCGAGAGATTCCAGTTACAAAGCAGACGAGAAACAAAGGTGAAAAAGACTCAATTCCTTGCAAGGAGAAGGACCAAGGGAAAACAAGGGAGGTTGGAACCTTAGAGCAAGGAGCCAAAGTCCCCTAGAAGCAGGAGGGAAACCCCGAAAAGGGAACGCTAGGCAAGCAAACCCAAGGCCAAGCAAAGATATCTTCACAGGGATTAGGCGACTCACTTTCACTCACGTCAAACAAGTCGGTTACAGAGGTCACCCTGAAACAAACATCCAAGGAAATCGGCAGTTTGATTGCTATTATCACACCCTTGTAGTTTACAAAGGGGAATCCTAACGCGAGATGGAGTTTCAATGAAGAACTGACACTTATTTTTGTAGCAGAGTTGCCTCCCAACAAATTTTTCTTTGAAAAAAAAAGAAAGGTCATGGTGAGGCACGGACTATATCAAAAAGAGGGCGTAATGGCTAAAAAATTTAAAATCATGACAGATGGGAAGGTCATGAAAGAGGGATAATTTATAGATGAGATAGTCGAGACACTAGGGGCTTATGCTACAACCAATTAGTACTCAGTTGGGACTTTGATGTCCCAGTTTAAATGAAAGAACCTCTTGATTAGTAAATTAGAAGCTAAGGTGGCTACTGCTGAAGAGAATGTCAGGGACGAGGTGAGCACGAACCTTGAGGGAGCCCAAACAGTTGACCTGCATGAAATCGATAAGCTCAAGTCTGACCTCGAGCAGGTGCGCCAGTCAGCGCAAACTATCAAAACACAAGTAAGTCGGCAGGGGAAACAGATTATAGAGTTGCAGTCAAAATTGGAGGTGGCCAAAAACCAGGTTGTAGAAATAAAAGTGTTCAGATCACAGGCTGTCGAAATCTGAAATAAGGTATTTACAACTCAACAAAACCTGTTGGTAAAGGTAGGAACCATTCAAAACCATTTCTGGATGATAGATCAAATATTAGAAAATATTTCTTCAAGAGAAAGAGAAGTCGAGGCAGCATGGGTTTCTTTCCAAAATGTTATTATAGCTATGGAGAAAATAGAGATGGTCAGTAGCTCAAAATTTTCCATCGCAGAACAAACCAAAGGTAATATCCTATTGAAGGTCTGGGAGAAGAATATATCAGAAATCAAGGGGAGAGCTAATGAAGTAAAGAATTCTTGTGAGGAAATGTTCTCTTTGATAAGTAAAAGTTTGCTAGACCTTGATAAGGAAAGTAGTGTTGGGACACTAGGAAAAATCAATATAGCTAAAGATTTTTTGGACATCAAAGAAAACATGGAGAAGCAACAAGTGGAGATATCCCATATTAGCCAGGTCGATATGGCCCAAGTGGACAAATGGCTAGTACAACCAAGTTTACAATTATGCTCCATCATCACAGAGGATCGACAAGTGGGAAAAAGTTTTCCATAGCTGATGAAGAGTTGTTATACTTTTGAATCAAGGGACCAAGCAGAGCCTTCCAGGTTGATATCCCAGTTGGTGGAGAAGTGTGTCATTTGCATCGAGCAGGCGAAGGGGCAAGTTTATGGTGCCAAATAATGACAGATGTCTGCCTATTCTATTTCTAGAACCTGAAGGGCAAGGAAAGGAAGGTGCTCCACCCTTACTAGGGAAGGCAAATAAGAGGGAATGAAACACTCCAATTGTCAATTTGTAACTGACAATTTTCTAGAATGATCAGAGTTCCAGAGGTTCAGAAGTTTTTTTAAATAGAAGAAAGATTGTAATAGAAATGGATTTTTTTGGGGCCATGAAGAAGTTGTAATAGAGAAAGTTCTCTCAAGATAGGATTATTACAAAGTAGATTGAAGACTCCATATTTCGTCAAGATTGAGTTATGTGTGTTTTTTTTTCCTCTGTATATTCATGCTTCATGTCATTTTACATATATGCCTTTGATGAATGTTCTAGCTGCAATTTAGTATAATTTCTATTGCGGTGATCAGGTTCTATGGTATCTATGTTATTTACAATTTTTCCTCTGTATCGGCTACTTGGGGATACAAGACCTGTGAATGATTGAGATCTCTACTTTATATGCTTTCATCAAGGTACTCCTGTCTTTTTCTTCTTCTGCCACAGCGTGGGATTCCTCTGAAATTGATGCCTCGCATTTGTTGACATCTCTTTGTTTCACACTCGGTTTCAAGATTTTAAACTCAGCTACAGAAGACGCTTCGTTTTCATTAAACCCTCCGAATGGCTTCATTGAACTTTCCATGTACAATCTATAGTTTGAGACAAGCACTTTAAAGCATCCACCTCCTTCAAAGTTTATGTTCTCCCCATGACTGTACCTGTCATAAGACAACCCAATATCGAACCCAGTCTAGCAAATCAAACCAACATTGCTTTAAATCTTTTCCATACCATACTCAAGACTGCCACCACTCGGACAGAGCTCGAATGTTCATGGGCTGCTATCGAGCAAGATATCAGCATGAAAGAATATTTGGAAGCTAGACAAAGACAACTCAGAGATCATCCATAGCTTCATCCACCCCCCCAAGCTGTCTCTTCCCCTTCCTTTTCTTTCACTCTTTTTAGATGCTTAAACTCTACACTTTATAGCCTTAAGTGTAGACTCAGGAACAAAATCTTTCTGGTGTCGCTGCTGGGGATGGAGAATCGTAGTCACTTTCCCCTAAGAAAATGACATTTTCAAGTTTCATTTTTTGATAGTGAACAAAGAGAGAACACCTTGTTAAGGCTAAACCTTCATCATTCACTTGGTGACTCCACTCTTAAAGTAAGTTGGCATCCTTTCGGAAGAACACCAGACAAAAGCCAGATGCCAAACAGACAGCGCCAGTTTCCGACCCTAAAAAATAATTAAGACCAAAGGGTTTTTTTAAACAAAACGTGGTTGCATATAAACCCAAGTCTAATCAGTATCAAGATAAGACCTCTTTCGAACCTTCATCCTTGAGAGAGCTTCCTCTCAGGAAAGTATCGGACAGTGCCATCAAAACTGAGATCTCTCCGACTACCTCTTACGTTACGAGGGGAGACACACCTACCTCAAAGCCCATCCCTATCGATATCCCATCGAATCTCAATGTAAACCCCTCTATCACTCAAGGCCTGGAAGAGGTTTTCACGAACACAGATTTGACACTAGTGGGTTCTCCCATTTACATATCTTGCAAGTCGGAGGAGTCGAGCCCACGTATACCTTCTTCTCCTTTTTCACCCTTCGCCTCCCCTGGTAAAATGTTTCCCAATTTCTCCCTTTTCCACCCCGAGGAAGCAAGAGAGTCTCTTTACATCTTCACCAACCCTCATTATAATGCACTAATTTCCTCTCCTAGGTTATCCATGGTCATCGTCGGAGGAGGAGCAGGGGGAATAGGAGGTCAAGGCCAGCAATCACCTCCCAAGGTTTTCACCAAAGTAGCTACGATATACACCCCCTTGGTCCTTCCCGTACCTCTCCATGATTTACCTAAAAACTATATGAAAAACTTACCCAAGTTCACAAGAGAAGGGGACCTAACTGCAGCCGAGCATATCAATTTTTGTGATCAATTTGTTGATATTCTAGGTCTCGAGCATGAGTATGTGTATTCCCGATTGTTTGTCCAAACCTTTGAAGGATAGGTAAGAACTTGGTTTCGGAGCCTGCCCCCAGGGTCAATCATATCCTACGATGCACTAGAAGACCTCTATCGCAAACAATGGGGTGAAAGAAAGGACCATTTATACGATCGAGTTCGGGTCTTTAAAGAAAAAGGGATTTGAAACTGTTATGGAATTCATCCAAAGGTTTAACAAGTTGTATAATAAGATCCCTGCTAAAGTTAAATTGTCTCAACCCCCCGCCAAAGTAACTTTCACAAGAGCTTTTGAACTTGATTTTGCTCTACTATTAAGAGAAAGGAGAGGGGCCAACCTAACCCGAATGTAGGATGACGCTGTGGAAATTGAGTCAAACATGATGGTTTCGAGTAAATTAAAAACAAAAATTGAGACAGGAAACAGGGAAACTAGATGTCTCAGAGAAAAAGCAGGTCCCTCTAGATCTGGAAGATCCTCAGATGACAAAATGGATGACATGGCTAGGATAATAAAAGAACTATAAAACAAAATCTTGAGAATGGAGCTAGATCAATCCAAATCGGATCAATTCATTACGAGAGATTTCAGGAGAAATCCCAATCCTCAGTTCCAACCAAGACAAGTTAAAAACGAAGACCAAAAGATCAAAGCACCTCTGAAAAATGAAAATTTTATAGGGGGAAATGATATGCAAGAGTTCGAAGACTTGGAAGAACACGTAAACAACTTAGAAGACGACTGTGTACAACCTCACTTGACCAAAGAAGATTATGAGAAGTCCTTGAACACGAAACAATCATCGTTCAAAGATGAAAACGGTGTTGATGACTTCACTTACCAAGGAATGGCCGAACTCTAGCACAAGTACAATCTGAGACCCAGAATCAAACCTGTGTCAACTACGCAACCCAAGAAAATTTTGCCTAGGGGCGAAATATACGAGCCCGTCGAGAAAGAGATCGTGATGCGAAACAACATAGGGGTAGATTCACAGAATACTAACGTAAAAGGGGCCAAAACCCAAGCAAAAAAAAATAAGGCAGCTGAAACGCAGACACCCAAAACCAGAAACACTGAAAGTAAAACAATGCTACTAAATAAAATGGATCAGAAGGAGCCCAAGGTTTTGGCCAAGGAAACGGATAAAACTGTGGGAGTTTTCTTCCTAGAAAGCAAGATAAAAAAGATAAAGATACTCATACCTTCGGTCGAGTTGGCGAAGAATCCAGTGTACCGAAAACAAATAACCAAGATGATAAATTTTTCATGTTTGGAGAGTCACTTCGATGTGATAAATCTGGAAGATGACAAGCCTAATATCACTTTGGGTCCACATTTTGAAGGCGCCATAGATACCATCACCCCTTTCTATATTACCCTGAAGGTGCATGATTGGTTGTTGCATAATTGCATGTTGGACTTCGAGGCCTCTCATAACATAATGTCAAAATATATTATGGATAGACTAGGCCTCGAAATCACCAGACCCTAGGGAGATATTTACTCATTCAATTCAAGGAGAGTTAAGTGCATGGGCGTGATCAAAGATCTAGTATTCACCCTCACCCAGATCCTGACGAAAAACATCCTAATGAACGTAGTTGTCGTTGATATCCCCCCGTAGTATGGTTTACTATTATCTAGATCTTTGGGAGCCAAGCTTGGGGAATCCCTTCAGCTAGATATGACCTATGCCACAGTCCCTATTTTTGGTGGACAGTTCGCATGGTTATACAGAGAAACACATCTGGCATATGCGGTAAGCGATCCACAGAATCCTAACAATTACCCGGTTTACATCGTCAATAAAGACTTGGGAAATTGTATTATGTCCTTTGACGATACTAAAGAAAGTTGTACAGAAGAAGGTGACATCGATGAAATCAGAACCGAAAAGACAGCTAAAAATATGCACAACCCTGGAACTTGGAAAATGTTCTTTGATGGAGCTTCATCATGTGAAGGAGCGGGTGCGGGAGTGCTTTTAGTAGCACCTAAAAATGAATTCGTTGTCCCTTTCTTCTATAGGCCACAATGGGACGTAGATTGCACAAACAACGTTTGCAAATATGAAGCTCTAGTCCTGGGTCCGGAAGCTGCCAAGAAGCTTAACATAAGGAACTTAGAGGTCTATGGAGATGTTGAACTAATTGTGAAGCAGGTAAACCGGAAATATCAGGCCAAGCACCTGAGACTAAGGTCTTACAGAAATTGTGCCTGGGATCTAATGGAAAAAAAAAAATTCATCGGTAAAGGTTCATTTCATCCCACAAGCCGAAAACTAGCAAGCCGATTCACTGGACAAAGAAGCTTCAACCTTCGTACCCCCTATCACTTTCAAATTAAAGTACTACATAGAGGTAAGGCACATACCATCCATACCAAACAACATACAACATGGGCAGGTCTTCGAGGATGATGAACAGATCAGAAAGTTTCTTGAAATGGTGGGTGATTTCTATGAAACCCACATTGACCAGGAGAACCAAAAAAATAATACCTGGATTCTAAAGGAAGGGGAGGGTGATCCAAGTGGATATCGGTGGCCACACACCTTTTTTGACTGGCTGAAAATAGTTTTCTAGCAAATTTGACAATTTACTATTTTTAGCAGTTTTTAACTTCCGAGGCCATTTTGAGGGATCAAATGAGGTTTTTTCAAGATTGAGGTTCTCAATGATATACAAAGGAATTATTGAGCCCCCAAAATGAATATCCTTGATGATACCTTTCCAACGAGCTATCACACGCCTAAAACGGAGATTGTATGCAAAAGTTACAACCCCGGGAAGTTGATGTACTCACTTACCCAAATGGGGCCCACATGACTTTTGGTGCTTCATCTCCTAGGGTTAGGTTTTTT